>JAANSN010005387.1:0-12574 GCA_036850665.1 Dicranocentrus wangi | reverse complement strand
AATGAGCAGAGTGGTTCGGATGGAGCAGAAACAATGTTGCTTGTAGATAGCAGCATTTTTAATAATAATAAGAATAATATTATCACCACCAGCAAGTATATTTAGATAGAGTGCTTATTATGGACCAAAATCCTAAATCCTCATTTCATTTTCCATACCTCAATCATTACATCTCTTTAGCAGACGCGAGGCTTCGTTCACAGTGAGTCATATTCCATGTATTTGTATCCCCAACGAAACACTGATCGCAGCCACTGGAAGTTTGAAATAAAAATCAACATTCAGTCGTATTCACAATCACAATACAACCCAACTCGGAGGAGGATCACACAAATTGGACTGGTTGGCCAACAACCCAGACAGGATTTTTAATTTTCCCATCGATCTGCATACATTTACATAGACTTTCAAGTATAATTTATTACATTTCCATAAATTGTTTTATGATGCTATAATCCACTCCATGCATAGTCCAGTGGAGAAAACTAGAAACGGGGAGAAAGATCAAAGGCTCTGCTCTGCGGTCTGCGTGCAAAATCTACCTATGATAAAATAGGTAAAGTAAGGCACAGGTAAAATTTCAACGAAACTGAAAGTTTCCCACACAACAACAAGATTAAAGCGGAGATAGCTGGTGTACTTGACTCAAAGCTCACGGTCAAATTCGTATGAGCATTGCGTGATCTCAAATCTAGCCCAAATCCTAGCATCTCGAGGAGAAAGAAAAAATATCATTAAAAATGCTTCATTCATGGCTTATGTGATCATGATGCTTTTCATAATATGCCGTTGTTGGTGAGAACATGCGACATTCCACTTGGGGAACAAATTAATCAGCATCAGGTTTCACAAGCATATAGAAAAGCACAAGTTTTCTACTAATTCGTTTATTAGTATCACTTGAAATATTGAAGAAGGCGAGGAGAAAAAGGGAAAATTAGCAAAAAGGGCTTATAATGACATTTTGTCATGCACGCGTCCACGTTCCAGAGTTCCTCTGACCGCTTTCACCTCGCTACTTTCAAGCTGCCTGTAACTTATGTTTTAGTTTAATATATGCATGGAATAACACGACATCAATGTGGTGGTTGTAGTGGTTGCATTGCGCAAATGAGATGTTAGAATGGGCGAGAGAAAGTACGCCCATTTTAATTACGTCCCTTGTGTAACGTTATTCCTTCGCCAGTTCATTTGTTGATATATATCCCAGTTCAATAACCCGAGAATAAAAAGGAAACCCTTCCCGGTTTGGATATAAACATTTACTGTTTGTGAAGTGGCATGAATTTCATTACAAATATTTAATCTGGGCACTATCTGCTGCAGATCCGATCGTCATTCCCTGTTTGGCTGAACCAGGAGAAAGTTCGATCTCTGTGTTAAATTAAATTGTTAATTAAAAAATACTAAAACTAAAAGGATTTTTAAAATGCGGACCTCAGCTGTGTCATTCTTCTTCTTCTTTCTGGTCCGCCTTGTTTTCGGGTGAGTAAACTAAAGTAAAAAATATATTTCTGGTGTCTGGTTTGGTAAAGGGTAAGTTTTCAATTGGGAATAATTAATTGTGCATTTTTACAGGGCAACAGCCGCCCTCGAGTTGGGTGCCTCCACAGAAGCAAATCCTTCGCAAGTGGATAACAGTAACACTGTTATTACGACAGAGGCCATGCTTCCTGCTCCGATTAGGGAGTTACCGCCGGAATTGGGGTGTAATATTATCATCCCCGCAGACTACGATAAGGCAGCATGTAAGAAGCATGGTCTTTTGTATTCACAGCATATTATTATTTTGCAAATCTTGCCATAAAAAAGCAATAATTAAGTCGACGCTCTTCAAAATATTCCTGCTAAATTCGTTTTTTTATTTCCCAGACTTTACCGGTTCGCAGCCTGCTTTGAACTTATACGTCAGCAGTATAAGTTTCTCAGAAGAACAAGCGGTTCGCAACTTAACACGAACTAACTTCTATTATAAAAGTATATTAAATGTATTATGGTATGTTTGGAATGGTTTCCAATATTATTTCCAGAAAGTCAACGTTACTCTAATGGTAGAAGTCCTCTGGACTGATCCACGACTGAGACTTGCTCCCAATTCAAACATTACCAAGCATTATTACACCAGTGCTCCGCTCACGGCACTCCAGCACATTTATCAACCCCAAACATCGATATGGGGTATGATTACACAACGACAAACTTTGGAAGCCTGCTTTTTGACCTGTAAATTGAGTCAGTGGGAGCGGGGCGATAATTAATTATCTCGAAACATTTCAATAATTTGAGCAATCTGATGAAATCGAATCCGGTTTTTTAGGGATCGATCCCTTTTTTGCTTAATGCTTTGAGAGTCTTAGTATTCCCCTTCTAATTAGACATTACGAACAAAGTGTGCTCCTGTGCTCCATTTGACATGTTTTGATCGTTTCAAATAGATTCAATTCTAGCATCTAGGTTGTAACAACTAGGCTAAATTTTACAAATGATTTTTGATTCGGGTTTCTTTTATTATTTGCGTAGGATTGGCGAGTGGCGACTCCATGTTTAACCATGATATTTCATTCAACCGGACACATCAACTTAGTTGGAAGCAGTGGGACACGGAGTGTGTGGGATGCGTAAGATTTGTCCGTGCAACCAAGTAATTCCTGCAGTTAATTTCCAAAATATTTAAGCTACGACATAATTAATATATCTCCACCATAAAAATAACGTAACGATTGAACTGTTGTTCATTATCCCATTCAAACTTGATATCAACGCATTAGCTAGCTCTCTCTCTCTGGCGGATTTAAAACAATATTGCTTGTATTCCAGGGGTGTGACAGTTCAAGCTCATGCGGCCATGCATTTCAAGTTTTTCCCAAATGACAAACATTTGGCTACGTTCGCGGTGGCAGCAGACTCCTGTATGTATTTCAGTAAAGCGCATTGTTCTCGCTGTTTTTAGGTGTCGGTGGTTCACTTTAAAAGGTTTCTACTTGCTTGTTCCACAATTCAGATACCCAGCGCGCAAAAGTTTATGTCTGGAGTAAAACATACAAATCGGACGATACGTTCGATATTCGAGTAGCTTCCATTGCATTCACGGCGGCACTTCGTAAGTCGTCGGTTCCTCTCATTTTGAGAATCTCCATTGGTCCTACCCCACCGACCGAAAATAATGACTGTAATATATTTTTTTGTTTTAATCTACACAGATAATGAAAGTAACATGGATTTTGATTTCATTGTTCTGTTAAACCGGAGATTGGAGACATACATATACAAAATCTATATTCCGAGCGGACTTTTCGTGGTGCTGTGTTTTCTGAGTATGCTGCTTCCGGCAGAGGTTGCCGGCGAGAGGGTCGCTCTCTGTGCCACCACGCTGCTTACAGTCACCGTGTTTTTTAACACGGCAGCGTAAAACCAAATTATTAAAAAAATTAATCAAACTTAATTTATTAAAATTGTTACGATTCGGCCCATCTCCAAGTGCTGCACTAATCGAATGAAAACATGTCCAAATTATTATTATTTCAGACAAAGTGGGAAAGCCGTGAGTTATTTAAGACCAATTGATATCTGGCTGTTGGGTTGCACTCTCTTTGTGTTCCTTATCCTCTTTCAAAGCATCGTAATCTTCCGGTATTTATTGCTCCTCCCTAATTCCAATAATTTAATTAATCAATGCCCAGGTTTCGTCACAACTAACTGATCAAAATGGGATATTACTCATGTTTACAGACTTGCTACAAAAAAATTCAAGAAAAGAAAACTAAAGGATACCGGAACGGGGAATATGATGAAGCAAGTCACACGTATTCGTAGGTGGAGAAAAATATTAGGATTACGGTTTCGCTCTAATAGACGGCCGTGGATTCAGCAAGAAAAGCCGGGGGGTGGGCCTGACCTACCACAGGAATCTGCTCCACCTTATGAACCTACCACCCCCGCAACATTGAGTGAGTTGGAGAGCAAGACACAAGAACCACCACTGCATACAGATGAGGATGATGATGAGCAACTCAGATCTATTAGAATAATTGATCGGATTTCGCTCCTTGTATTTGTGATCATTCTGGCCGTTTGCAACGGGATTTATTGGAACTGGCTTCTTAATAGCATTCAGCAAACATGCAATGGAGACGAGGAGTGCAGACTACACCTGATTGAAACTGAAGAGTACGCTAAAGCCGCCCAGAAGATAGATTCGCAGATTTAATGGTACGTAACATCAAGGATGAAGAAGCCCTGGAATGTGAAACCATTTTGCAGGCTTGCAAAGAAAGTGCGGAAATGGAGAACCCAAGACCCAAACTTTAATCTCAACTTAATGTGCATCAAAGTTTTCCCGTATAAATTCAAATCTCATTCTTTGATATCTATCCATAAAATTTAAAAGTATTGAATTATGAATGAAGTAGTTCGTTATTGTAACGAGTTGAAAGGTAACTTTCAATGTATTAGTTAAATGCTTAAAATTGATGATATACAAGATGCTTACAATTCATTGGAATAAAACTATATGTACAACTGTTACATCACTTCCATGTGAACATAAATTAAAACTATCCCCTTCTGTCACATTTTTTGTGGTTTTGGTTTCACCAATTTTTTAGCATAAGTTCCCTTTGCAAAAGAACAGAGGATTAGATGGAGTGGGCACTCCAGCTAATTAATGATTTTAATACGTTTCAAAATGGTTTTGAGATTGAAGTTGCTGGGGCATCGGGCAGAGGTATACTCTCCTCCCATATTTTGTATCCCATTGAGGGTCTAGATTCTAACAAATGTTGCCAACAAAAATTCCATTGGCATTACCATCTGCTCCCCATGCTACTGTTATTGTTTCCGCGGTGGTCTGATTAATAAACTCAAATATGGATAAAGCAGGATTTCCTAATGGGCTCAACTCCAGAGCAGTTCTTCCCTTTCCGTTTCTGATGCTCGAGCCCAGCCCTGGCCAGGCCGCATTAAAAAGTCGTCCTTGCTCTGTAATGCAAGCAGGAAGCACAGTAATAGTAAATAAATTCTCTTAATATACATTGGCAAATCCCGTATTTATTGGTTGGAGCAGTGGAGTCAAGAGCATGGGCTGCTCAAAATTGAGTGTGAGGATTCTCCTTCTCCAGCAGTTAAAATTTTACACGTATGTATTTTTTGCAATTAGTAGAGGACATGGGACACTTTAGTCACTTCCAAATATGCACGCACTTTGAAGGACAACATTGTTTCCAAAATTGTTTTTAAAAGCCAACATAATCCAGTAAACACATAGGCAATTACGCGTCGTGCGTTCATCATGCTTTCATTTCGCTACTTGCAGTCGATTTATGGAAAAAAACTTGAAATGTGGAGAAAGAGCATGAGCTCTCGGCTTGTTTTTAGTTTGGTGACGTGCGTGCAAATCCATAACAGTAAAATAGATAGTTGGCAATTTCAATGCAAGAAACACATTTTGCTGAGTGCAAATAATGCGTTTACATAGCTCACATTTGTTCGTCATAATTCAGAGACCAAGTTTTTGGTTCCTGTATTCTGCTTACGCGCTGTGGCCTTCAATTAGCGAGGCAAAACTGCTGAGGATAATAATAATGCGTTGACATCCAGAGAAGTTCGTATATCGGCACGTCTGGCGGTTCCTTCTTATTCCGCCTTCGGCACAGCATAGCAGCTTCCGGAAACAAGGAAGGACATCTCAAAATCTCATTGCGCCGACGCGTTTGGGGAATTGTCGGGTTTATTCCTACTTATTTCTTGGGTTTAGAGCACATTAAATACTTTTTTAAACAATATTTACGCATAAGTGTGGGGCATGAACGGCGGAAGCTAATCCACTAGCTCTACAACTAGCATTTCTCCCCCACCAGCATATCATCACGGCTTATTAGTCACACTCGCTAATTGACATGAATCGAATCCACTATCGTAATTTGTAATCTTCCTCTTCCACCCCATCCAATCCGGTAATGGTATCGGCTATACAAAAGGCTAATGTTTAAATGGGAATCCCATTATTTCAATTTCCAAACGATTGTCCTCTTAAAGTAATGATAATGTTATCATGCATGGCATGGCAGATTATGATGATGCTGATGATGTGCAAAGAATGTTTCAAAAGAATTCATTCCAGTTCTGTCTGACACATCCGGTGCAGAGATTCCCACATTGCCCATGCTCCAGAGACAGAGTAACCTATTGCTCCAATGCCACAGTGCACTACAATCACCACCTTGTTTATGTACCCAAGGAAGGAACCAGCTTGTTCAAATATAGAACAGTTACACTAATATCGACCGGCTCAATGCCACACAAGACTACGTCATGCAACAACCACGTTCCGAGCAACATGCAACGAAATAATAATGACGTCATCGCTCCGTACAACCTACATCATCTTGCACAACCAACGGCTCTAGGTCAATTTCCCCTTTTGCGTGAATTCTCCTTCGACACAACTGCCCTTAAGAAATTATTATTTTTAAAAAATTCCGTCATGGTCAGAGGTGGTGCGAAGTCAATCCGAAGTGACTACGAAATATGTATATTTGCAAACACCGAGATAAAAGTATAATAATACACTCATTTAAAAAGGAGGTAGCATTTTGCCATCCCTGCTGCCCTGCCCTGCCAATTTCCTATGCCCAAACGCTAAATGTAAGATAATATTTTATTTGGTTCAGGTGAGTCCATGTTTGTGGCTGGGCTGCTAAATAAAAGTGACAAAAGGGGTTGGAATGGGGTACTCAAAGATTTCAATGTTCAATGTATGTTCAATTTAACGTCTACTGCGCATGTAAGTACGTTTATTCCTGATTCGCCCTCCGTGCAACTAAAGGCAGGGGCTCAGCAAGGAGCGACGCAGCCAGTGTACCACCATGGACTAATATTGTTTGGATGTCAGATCAAGATTCAAAATTGCTTGTGATAGGACTTATTGTCATGAAATTAGAGATATATATATATATATATATGGTGTGGCGCGGCTTTTCAGTGACTTCATAGTACAACCATGTCGATAAGAAAATGGAAGAAGGTGAACAAGATCTCAGGGATTTGCTAATGATATTGATCATCATGATCACGACGAGAGGAAATATAGTAAGATAGCCCACATTGTTCATATTTTATAAATATAACCTGTTTTCGCTCAATGTACTACATATGTAATACACGAAATAATAGACGCATACAAACCCCTTTTGGCACCTTTTAACATCAATACAGAGAGATTTAGAATTTAGACAACCAGCTACGCTTGATCATGGAATGGGCTGACAGTTCCGAAAGAATATTAGGTATTACATTTTTTGAGATTTACATTTGCCTTTGCATTGCTGATGACGAAATGAACAGAGCTAAACCAATTAAAAGCTTATGAGCAAAAAATATTTTGAAATGCAAGCCAGGCGGGTGTGAGTCGGGACAGCATGCAAAAAATACTTCACCTGTGCGAATGGTTATTTAGGAAGGAACGACATCAATAGACACATAATACCTATGTAATTTGCATTGAGTGAGGATGCATCAACCATGTATTTTCACATAAATAGTACAAATTTCATATCGAAACAAAATTCCATTTACTAAAGTATGTAATGCTTGGACACAGCCTGATAATAAACTCATCGTCAAGGAAATGCAGTGATGGTCAACCAAAAAATATCCAGGAAAACGAGGAATAATTAGGTAGAAATATTCTGGAAGATATTGAATACCAGTAAACACATACTAGCAATAATGATAGTTGGAATAGGGGCGCTGGCTGAATTCTGTGGAAGCCGAACATTTTTTTTCCATTCATGTCATTCCTGTCATGACAGGGTTTTCTTCTACGGATGAATTTTTTGGCTATAATTTTCCGCAAATCATAGACTTTTCAATGCATAAAATTTACCACAGAACTAATTTTGCAGGGTAATTTTTCCCCCGTGAAAACTTTTGGGATACTTAATTTGTTTCCACACAGTCAGCATTTTCCATGACAAAATTATTCCATGTTACATGTCATTCGGGCAGGTACAAATGAGCAAGACCTTCACAGCGAAGGTAATAAAACTGAATTGTAGGATCCCACTGCACTGGCTTGATTGAAACGAGTAGCACTTTATGATCTGGGATACGATTACCTTGTTCGCTCGTTTTCATTCGTAACTCCGTCTATATATTAAAGTGATTATCCTCAATAATTTTGTCACTTCACAAATTTTTCATACATCTCATCACACTCATCCATCATCAGATCAGACTATAAAAATATTTTCAACATCCGCCTCCAAATTTCTTTATTTATTATTAACGCGTGTTCTTTTTCATGGAAGAGATACAGGAAGGACTAGTAATTCTTTTCTTCGTCGTTTCCTGTTTAGTAGTTTTAATTTAGAGTTTCGCCAACCAACTACACGCTTCATCATGGAATGGACTGGCATGCATCGCATCGCACAAAAAGTAGGATGAAACATTAATTAAGTGTAATAAACTTTTAGTGTTTGATGAATTAAATCCAATTTTATGTATTGTTATTTGGAGGAAAATTTATTTGGAACAAATTGTAACAATATAAACTCGCCCTTAAAGCTATCCATCGAAAATTTTTTTGAAAATCTATCCATCGAAAATACAACAAGAATCTGAATTTTGTCCAAAATATTGCGGAGTCTTGCTCTTGAGAGAATAAGCCCAGTCTCCAGTCTCCAAGGTTCCCGGTTCCCAGCATCCAAAAAGTGTGACCGTGTGGTGGAAGTGCCAGGGATGGTCTCGGGTGCCGGCTCTTGGGGTGCCAGGGTAACCCGACAATTTTTACGATTTACTGGGGAGTCGTCGAGAAATGTTTAATCCCTGCACTTATATTCATCATTATTGGGAATATACTCTCAAGTTGATTCACAGGCTGACGTTGTGCTTCAACCCGGAGAAAAGTTACTTTCCTTATAAATATGAGTGCTCTCAACGTCAGGCACTTTTTTCTTTATTGTTTGCGCGATCGGAATGCAAGTATGAATACCACTTCACAAGTGATACCAAAATCCAAAAGTACAAACTATAAGAATAATAATATACCCAACCACCCGAATACGAGATTCCAACAAACAATACAAAAATGTATATTTATAAATACCTATATAAAATGGCATTAGGTATAAAGCGTATCCTATAAAGCGAAAGATGGACTCGTCCTCAGCGCTAGGACGACAAGACGAGTCTATCTTACTTTAACGTGTAATGTGCACCTCAACAAACAGAGCACGTTTGGTATGGAAGATGAACATGGCAACCGCTACACAGGTATTTTTGGCATGAAACGACAAACAAAGCCAAAGTAGGCCAGCTTGTTGGCAGTGTGCGTGCTTAAAATAGAGGTGGCCCGGCCTGGTCGCAAAATTAAGTGGCCCGGCCCCTTTCACTGGATTGGTATAAAAAATTACAAAGAAAATTTGCTTAATATAGTGCCGCTCCGCTCAAATGTGCCAGATGTGATTTGAAAAAAAAAATGCTGGCGCACGTGACCGCCAATCAAGGAAATTCTGAAAATTCCTAGGAGCAACCTGGGATCGGGGATTTCGGAGCTAAATTTTCAAGAATCCTCCCTTTTTGCAACTCCGTAACAAAGCATATCATAATTTAGAGTTTCTAAAAGATTTTCGCGTAAAAAATTTGCAAATAGCAAAGAAAAGGCTACAAAATCCAATTGAAATATGTGTAGGAATATAAAAATTTCTGATATATTTGACGGCTCTTCAAATATTTGGCATCGTATTAGCAAGTGTAAACAGAATTTGCATTACGAATCTACTAAATTCTATTACTCTAAAATTAACAAAATGGATTTTGGACTGAATTTTCTTAAAATTAGTATGTATGAATATGAATACGTAAATTTTTACACAAGCTTAGTTAAAGGGGCCGGGCCACCCAATTTCTGCGAAATAGGACCCTTGTAAAATTACGGAATATCCTCCACTGATTTCTTAAATTGCATAAGTTATTGTTTTAAGGCTCAGCCAGGCCCGGCCCCTTCGGGGCCCGGCCTGGTCATGTCGTGTGACCACCTTCAACGATCGCGTGGTTTAGACCCTGTTGTCCGACAGTAGGGTACCTGCCTCGGAAAATTTGAATTTTCATGAAATTCGACGGACATGTGCGATAGTGTGAAAGTAATTTTTGTGCAAAATTTAAGAATGATTGGACAAACCGTTTGGGAGATATATGTAGTTTTATAGGGTTATGTTTTGTAAAGCTAGTAAAGCAATTTAGATTTAGAGCTATTTTCGAGTTTGTCTCCAACCATTTAAACAAATACAAATACAAACAGCCTGGTTTAGCCCTGCACACAAAATATTAAATGCTTAAATGATGAAGCGATTGGCTGGGAAGCATCAGAACGTTTGAAAGTAACAGATTGCACCTATATAATATTCCACCTACACTAAATATTGAATTTTTTGTCACTGCCATATTTTAACAACGAATCAGTAAAGTTAGAAAGTTCTTTCTGAAATTTACTTGCTGCATACTAATATACGTTTTAGTTTTACGTAGGTAGTTATAGTTTTTACCTGTGATTGTCATCATCTCACCAGTCAAAACAAGCGTGACCCAAAACTTGTATAACCCAACAATGGCTCATACCACGTTTTCAAAAATTTGCAGCAAACTTAATTTCGTAATGACGTACATGTGTGGGGCAAATTTGGTTGAAATCCGAATTTGACGAAACACGTACTCTACTGTCGGACCTGAGGTGAACAACCTGGCCTACTTTGGCTTTGTTTGTTCTTTCTTTCATGCCAAAAGTACCTGAAGCGGCGGCCATGTTCATCTTCAATATCAAACGTGCTCCATTTGCAGGGGCACGGGGGAGCATAAAAGTCTAGCAAAAGTAGGACGGATACACGGGAGGAAAGGGCACGGCACGAGGAGGTGCGAAGCGCTCAGTCGAAGTTTGGATGAGCTGGTGGAAGGATCCCATTCCTTTTCTTTAGCGTTTTCAACAATTTAGAACTGCAAAAAATAATATTTTTGTGTGGATTTCAGTCCATGTCAAAACCTTGAAGGACTACCTTTTGTTTTTGTGTGAATTGTTGTGCACAACCATTTTTCTGGTTTTTGGAAATTCCGCTGGTGATTGATTCCTCCGGTTATATATCGTTTCCACGGATTCAAGTAAGTTGTTTTCTACTGCGGCTATAAGTAATAATATATACTGTGTTATTTTGGAATGTGCCACTATCCTTTTCGAAATTATAAATGTTTGGGGAGAAGGATTTCTATTAGCGGCAAGTTACTCTTTTTACCTTTTTTTGAGAAGTTTCAAAGTGGTCAGTTGAAAATAATGCAATATTATTACTTATAGAACGCAGTTGTGTGCTATTATATTTTGGGTGCAATTGTCATTTGTGGTAAAAGTTGAGTTGAAATCGGAGTCACTCCGGTTGGATTGATTATTATTTATTTATTAGCCCAAGGTGGTTGGTAGTTATGGTAAATTGAACTGCTTGGTATTATTATGAAAGTGTATAGCAAACAATTTTTTTACATGTTATTTGATTTGCAGTTCAAAAGTGTAGCAAAAAAAGTCGGCATGTCATGTAACACTGACTTTTAACTGACTTATGATTTGTATTATACTTACAAAAGCGCGTCTTGATAATAATTTCAGCCCAGCCATTCTCCTGCATCCTCCTCCACCACCAGCCTGATAGCAGTTTGTCGTTTCCCAACTGGCTTGCTTGTACTTTCCGGCCACTTGTCCGCCCCCGCCTACAAATCCAACTGATTCTGAAATATAAAAGTAAGAAAATGGATTTTGATTTTGAAAAGATTCTCTAAAAGTTCATGAGTCGCTAGTTAAAATTGATTGATTACGGATGTAGGGAATTTAATGTCTAATTGGAGTGGGTGGAGTAGTTATAGTGATGGCATATACCTATTATCATTTAGTCAAAAATACACCTTTTTGCAATTTCAGGCTACAATTCAAATCCAGATTCCTTTCGCCACCCAATCCACCCGCGTCCTTCCGCTCCTCACACTACTCTCTCAATCCGGTTCCTCCTTTGAGCAGACGATTCCAAGCGGGTGTGTTACAATAAGTGAATAGTAGGTAATATTTAATTTTCTACTAAACAACCTCTCCCTTTTGTGATACAATTATAATATAGGTAGACATATATTGCTTCAGTAGGCTCGTTATTTGGGTTATATCACTGCATCCAGAATGAGAAAGTTTGAAGGGGTAATATTACTTTTTAATCAAAAGCATAGATTCATAATATCGTTGCAATTATTGCAAATCAAAAAATGTGGGCAGCTAGTGAAATGATGCAAAAATTGTTTAAAAAAATCCAGTTCAATCCTCATCAATCAATCAATTCAATCAAAAATAGGAGCTAAGGAAATTTTTTTAGAAACTGGTAGAAAAGTTGGATTCGAAACTTGGATTTTTATTTCCTTACGCTAAATATTTTTAATGTGGATAATAAACTCGTTGGGTTTGCAACATTTAGGGAAATTGCTACATAATGATCTACTAAAAATGCTGAGTACCAAACGTGGGGAATTTAGCAGCAGGGGACATGTCTCCAGGACA
>JAANSN010005386.1:0-12574 GCA_036850665.1 Dicranocentrus wangi | reverse complement strand
GTGAACATGAGTTTTCGAAAAATAAATAAATTGTTGGCAGTTGAAAGGAACCGGATTTTATTCTCTTTTGCATATTATTATTATTACTACTCTACGCTTTCCTGTACAGCCTATGGCTTATATTATTGTTGCGTTTGTTACAACAAACTTACAATAAAAATACCTCGGTACAAAAAGTGCGAAGCAACAACAACATCCCATCGCATCGCATCGTCACAAAAAAGAAGAATCCCAAAGAGGAGTAGAGTATTAGGCATTTACTACTGAACTGCTCTGCTGATACCTACTTTAGAACAGGAGGATTTCCTTACTTACGCCTTCCTCCACCTGCCTGCTTTCTCAAGTCCGACTCCTCCAAAAAAAAACCTGCAAACCTCCTGCGAAATCATTCTCCTTCTTCTTCTGACTGAAATCTGCTGAAATCCTTCTAAACTATGTCTATTTTATAGCCTCTTGTAAATTCCACAAGTTGTTACATGTTTACCTCACGAGGTTTGAAAGGAGATGAGACGAGGTAGGTAGGTGCACGGGGATCTGACGAAGAGGTCCACCATCCACCATTCCATACATACAACAGGTGAGAATGGGATTGGACTTTATTATTATTGCCATTATCATTATTATTATTATTGCTGCCAGCCGGTTGTAGAGTCAGCCTTCCCTTTACCATGCATGCCATCATAATATATTATCGAGGGCTCAATAAATGAGATGCTAGAGAGTTGCTATAATATAATGGAGGTTTTGTGGTAAAGAAAGGAGGTGCTGCTGGCTGGGAGTTTTGGGAGTAGTTGGGACAATGGTCAAAACCAGAGAGAACATAATTTTACACTAAAACTGAACCCAAAGAAGATTTTTTATTATTATACTTCTCTCTCTCTCTCTCTCTCTCTCTCTCTCTCTCTCTCTCTCTGTGGTTCAATCAAGATTTTTCTCTTGTACTCACCTCACCAGTTACTCTCCTGATGACGGCTATATATACACAGTGATTGCAAATAAAATGGGATAAATGGTCATCATCATCAAGATTGATCAATGGGGAAAGGCAATAAAAGCGGAATATTATGTGTTGCATTTTTCTTTTGCTCGCGAGAGAGTCCCCAGAGAGATTACGATTACGAGAGAAAAAAAACTGGGTCCATCATGCCCGACAAGCTTTAAGAGGTCGACGGCGACGACGACGACGACGACGTGGGGATTTTGCTGAGAGTCTTGGCAAAAAATTTTTAGTTCTTCACCTCTTTGCATCTTTTATGCTAAACATATCGATTCGAAAGTGAACAATGACAGGGAAAATAAAACTTCGAGGTGGTTTGTCCTGTCTTCTTCAGCAGAAAGGTTGGTGTATATTGCAGGGATTTTTTAGTAGGTTTCATCATCATCATCATGGTGAAAAGGGATTCTTAATTCCAGACGGGGTTCTTCTGTTCTTGCTATTACTCCTGATCTCACTCAGCTCACATCAGAGCTGGCTATCGGGTTGCGTGTGATGATGATGATGTATGATGATGATGATGATGATGATGATGATGATGATGATGATGATGATGATGATGATGAGAAAAAAACGGGCAACAATTTATTGTCTAAAATATTTATTTATCTTTGAAAGTAGAAATCCATGTTTTCCAACCCCATCCACTAATTTTCTACAACAATATAAATATATATATTATAGTAGAAAACCCTTTTCTTCGTTCGGATAACTCATATTATTTGCATGCGTACTACTACTTCAATGCGCTCTCTCGCGTAAAGTGAACATGATCACGCAAACCCTAGTAGACCACAAAACTCCGGATTCCTCACTATGTCGTTCCTGCCACTCCACAAAAAAGTCTTAAATCTGACTAGGCGTGATGATATGCACTAGTCCTTGCCGTGAAATTTAGAATGAATCAAAAGATGAAGGGCAACAAAACCAAGTGATCGTCGTGTATGTGCCTGAAACAATTTTAAATCCGTGAACTCTCGGTCCGTATTGTCATCATTGACTTTTTTAAATTTTTCTCTCCCAAATGAAATCCCTTGGCGACTTTACCTCCAGCGGCATCATAATCACCAAGAGATCAATTGTTTTTAACTCGTCGTTGTCTTTTGTTTCTTCTTCTTTTTCTTGTCTTTACTATTATTTATTATCAAAATGTCCAAGTGCAAAAAGAGAGGATCTCGCATCCCGGTCGTCGTCGGTTAGGTAGGTAGGTATAAAGATGTAAAGTGTTAAATGTGAAACGTGGCCAGCGGCTATATAGCCCTCTCTGCAATTAGTAAAAATCAAAGATTTCTTCGCTAGTCAACCAGCACGACTTGCTACGCTCAAAGGTGCGGCATTTCAATAAAAAAGAAGTGACTACATGAGAAAAGAGATAGAGATGCTTGCAGATAGTTTCAAAAGAATTTTACAAATGACAGATATATTCATTCACTCTGAAAAAAAATGTGCTGGTAGAAGAGGGGCACAACCACCATGCACCACCGCGTTTAACAACCAACACTGCTGCTGCATGCCTTCATGATAGCCATATCCAAATTTTATTCCTTTTTCAGTAAAGTTTTTCCCTTAATGAAAGTGTTGTGATGCTGCTGGGATGATGATGAGGGCAGTTAAAGTAGATCGCCTTTCGAGTTATTTATTAGCTCGAACGAAAAGCTAGTCTCCCAGAGAATTTTATATGGACAAAAATGTAGACAACTTTTCTGGATATAATGGTGATGGTGGTGGTGGTGCTGGTTGCTGGCTATGGCAAGCCATTTAGCCATAATTTTGACTATGGGCATCCATTAAAGAGCATGTCCTTGAAGTGATCATTATCCTTCGGATCAACTCTCTTCCACCACCATCTTCTTCTTCTTCTTCAATTGCCGTCTCGAGAAATTCTTTTTTTTTTGCGAAAATAAGACTAATCTTGTCTATCACTTGTTTGTGGAAATTCCTTCGTCTCGTCTCTCGTTTTTTTCTCGTTTTAGCTCATCCTGAAACAGGTTGCATTGCAAAATGGAAGTGCATAGATCAGAGCAATTTTTAGCATTTTTTTTTGTCTGAGTCCCTCCAACTTGTTGCTCCAATAAATCTTTACTCTTTAGTCAACTTACACAATTTTTATACATCTGTACGAGGATGCTCATCATAATGTTTTGTCAACATTCCATTCCAGCCAAGAAAATGCGCAACCACCAAATCTCTTTTGTACACACACACACACGCATCCTTATTGATTAATGTAATAATTTAGCCTTGCTGTTCACTTGATTAAATTATCACCTACATGGTTTCTTAAGTGGCATGATCACCAGAACATGTTGCAATTTGGGTGAGTACAAGAAAATGGTGAAAAAAAAATGAAAAAGAAACTTTACTTCCAAATAAAGGAATATTGGTTGGGCTCCCTTCTGGACTCTCTGATAACAATAATATTGGCTGTAAATCCGCCTAGATCTCCTTGAAAGACGTTATGTACTACGGCTGCTGCTTGATTTTTTTCATATGAAACACATTAGCAAACTGAAGTTTGCGTCACAAAAAAAAAGTCACAAGCCTAAATCACCCATCATAAACACTCAAACAAATGGAGCATTCTAATTTGCACATTTTTTTTTCCGTCGTCATCATCATCACGCGTATGACGCGTAATCACCACAAGGAACAAAAAAAGAAAGAATCCGCCAGCCAATCCTCTTCACGTTGACCTATCAAGAAAAAAAAAGAATGGAGGAAGACGTTTCGAAAGGAAAGTGGTCAATAAGTGCCTTTTTATCATCAGTTTTGACTTGATTTATTGATCCAAGGATGAGTGGCGTAGGACGGAGATTGGAAATACTTATCAAAAGAGAGTTTAGTTAGATTTGAGATTAATAAGCCTTTTATATTTTGCTAGCACAACGCAACTCCTAGGTTGTCATCCTCTCATTGAGGAAGACAGGCTAATTGATTTTTGATGAGCAATAAAATAATTGGTATTGTCTTATTGAGAGAAGAGAATCAGGAAAAAAATGGTCCAACTCCGTGTCTCTGTGTCTCTCTCTCTTTTATTTCAGTCATCCCGTCTTGAAATCAATCACGACGACTACACATAATGTAATGTAACGACTCTATAGATGCCAACTAAACTAGAGTCTATGCAAATTCTCCTTCTCTTTCTCTCTCTCTCTGCCATCATTTATATTATTCACGCTAAAGAGGGTGACTTTTGGTTGACGTTGACGGCTGAGTTGAAGTGGATAGGAAAATACGCAGATCTCAGATGATATAAAGCTAACTATAGAGTCAAGTCTATTAATTCCCCTTTGATATTAGTCACACAAGTGCGACTTGAATTGACCATCTCGAAATCCCTTTTGATCCCCTGCTCTCCTCTGCCTGTCTGTACGAATGAATGTACGACATCCTATCCTCGTATTATTTTATTATTGCGGTGAGCAAATCAGCTTGAAACTCGAGAGAAATCGTCGAGTGTTCAATTATTTGATCCGGTAAACTAGTCAAAGTCTCTCGTCGCTTGTTAAAACAGGGAGTCGAGAGAGCCGAAAATGAAACTTGAATCAATATATTTTTAAATACCAGTCAGTTCAAACGAGCCGAAGCAAGCAAGGACTTGAGTATACACATATACCTACAGATAATACAATATACACAGTCAAGTTGTGCGATATTATAGCTGTAGCGTTACTTTTTCAAAAAAAAAAAAAAAATTAAATAAAATGTAACGTGAAAAATGTGGAGAGATTTCAACTACATATAACCTCTAAAGCCGATATGCGACCAATAACCTCAGCAGCAACAAAATCGACAGGCTGGCTTGTGAGAAATATACGACATGGGGATCGATGGGGTTGGACTCCTCACTCCGACTAAATTCTCTCAAGCCGCTGTATTGTATTTTATTGCTAAATTTTCAAAATGAAAAAAGTCTTAATTCAAAAAACGCCGTGGACTAACAGCGAGCACGCCAGCCGGAATTAACATGAATAAAGGAAAAAAGTCTGAAATTTATGGGTTTTCAATATCCCTCAAACTTTTAACGAGCACATTACGACCATTTTATATGATGAGGAGAGGAGGTCCACACAAATAATGTTTTTCGCTGGGGCAGTTAAAAGTTGGACAATGTTAATTACAGCCGGTCGGTGTCGGTATGGGCCCTTGTTCTCCCTTTGACTTGCTTACTTACCAGCAGCAGCTTCATCTTCACCAAGGCTCACCTTCCTTTTAAAAAAAATCCACGCTGTAAAACATGATAATTACCTTTTGAACGTTTTTATTTTTGACGTAAATTTGCAAATGCAAAGAAGGAGAACCCCCTCCGCTTGACATTTATGTGGCAATATTCAAACACGACCCGAGCGATTCGGGCCTGGTTTACAACTACCACTGCTCCTGTGAGATAAGATGTGTGCATAAAAATGGTTAATTCTCCTCGGCAATCATGAAAGTCAGAGGAGATATGTAAAACGATGCCAGTTTCGGGAAAATTATTACACTGTCGTAAATGCAGCTTTTTGCATGTAAAAAAACTCGATAATTTGTCCTAATATTGTTGAGGAATGCGAAAAAAAGCCAAAAGTGCATCATCATACAAATACAAAAAGCCACCTCTCTCGCTCGCTCACATTTTTTTTTCGTGGATGGATGATGACTTGGCTGACTGGACTGTGGGGTGGGCTAATGGGCTATATCGCTGGGATGTTATTCTTTTGCAAAATTTATTATTTGCCATATAAACCAGTCAGCAGCAGCAAAAGAGGAGTTGCATGTGAATAATGATTTCGTCTTCCACAATCCAACATAAAATATACAACAATTTTGCTGTTTCCTCCAATAAATATACACCACTTGTACTCCTTCCTTTCCTCTTATTCAGCAGACATTTTGATATCTTCTCTGATCTTCATCATCCAATCCAATCCACATCTTCATTCATTTCTCTAAGGGATTCCATTCCATGCCATTTATATACAGCTATTTAGCATTGACCGCGTGGCTGACAATAGGAGCGTAAATCTTGAGGCTGCATTATTTTTTCTTTTTGCAAAAATGTTGTCATGCCAAAAGGTACACGATCTATCTACCTCGTTCCTATCGTAGTGCTGGCTAAAAAAAGTGAAAGAACTCTTGAGAATTTTTGCAAGGAGGAGCGAGAAGTGCGTCTCTCTGGTTTTTTTTTATATTTTGGCTTGTTGTACAGTTTGTAATTGGAATTCGTCGTCGAATATTATTATTATTATTATTATTATTACAAGTACGAAAAGTGTGTGATGACAGCAGCAGCCGCAGCATTTGTGTCAAGTAAACTTGAACAGGCAAAAACCAAGATGGTATTTATGCATGTTTAAAAAAAGGATTCTTATTGCAAATTGTAAAAGCTCTTTGATGAACTTTGCTTGTATGATTTGCTTTTTATAATACATTTTCAATATGAACTACTCCGCAGCTTCTACTTTTTCCCTATTATTCTTTTTTTTTCATATGAATTAGGATTTCAGTCAGTCTGGTTGAATGAGCAGCCCCATAAATATAAATACGCACAAAGTATGTCGACGCGACGCGACGCTAGTCATCCACCCTGATGATGATGGTGTAGAGAGGCACACTTGCCAACAAAGTATTATTATTATTATTATTATTATTTTTCCTCAAATTTGCAATCAAACATTAAGTGATACTTTTTTTGAATGGGATGAATTGCGTTGCAGTAGTAGTAGTATGAAATTTACAAGGAGGGAATGAATGAGCGAGAGAGGGTGATAACTAAATTAGAGGGAGGCCCATTATAAATATTATTTAGGTAAAAACAGAGCAAGGTAAAACTGAATAAAAAAGGGGTTGTGGTGGTGGTGAGTGTGTGACGGGGTGGAAGTCAGTGGTGGCATGGTGGCTTAAATGGGTTCAAACTTGGTGTGGTGGAAAATGTTTTTGGTACTACACACAATAAATAACATATATTTTTGTTGAATTGAATTGAAAAGCTCCCCAAAAATATGCGTGAAGGAACTTGAGGTTCTAGGTTCGCAATTCCCTTTTTAAAACAAATGAAAAGTTTGGTTGGAGTAGGTGCACACACACCATGTGGGAGGCTTTTATGTGCATTATTGCTTTCTTGATAATAGGGTAGAGCCAAGAGTTTTGGTTGTTGGGAGGATTTTTGACAAAAACTCTTGTGATATTTTTTTAAATTCTTCTTCGTATAACTATACTACCTAACATCCTATCCTCTTCTTCCAATGCACATTCCGAAACGTATTTAAAAGGATATAAGCATTTATGTCGTTTTGTAACAAAACTTGGGCATCATCGGCGGTAGCATAGCAGCAACATTCGTAGCTCTATTCCATTTTGTTTTTTGTCGAGAGAGAGAGAGAGAGAGAGAGACGATCAAAGTAGAAACTGAAAAACGGACCAAGGACCATTGTAATGAAGATGATTGCTCCTTCTTTCTGTAATTCATGCTCATCAAGTTGAGTCCGTACGCAGAAATTGCAAATTTTCAAAGGTTACACAATAATTTATACACATTTTCAAAGAGTAATAATTTCTTCGTTCGAGAGTGATGCGTCAGGCAGGAGTAGATAGATGCATGAATGAAGGAGACAGCTCACTCAGTCAGTCTCTTGAGGATTCCTCCACATTACTATTATTATTATTATTTCAATTGCACACGAGATTCAGGAGGGGGATTGCAAAAAAAAAACTTTAAAATTTTCTATCATTTCAAATCAACAGCTATCAAGTGGAAATGGTGTGTAATAATAATAAGTAGTTAAAAAGTTTAGCCATGGTGCGTGTTCCTACAGAGACTAACAGAAGAACAGAGAGATGTGATGATGATGTATGCACAACTTTAAATAATATCTCCTGTAGCCATCAGGAGGATAATGTGTTATATCATGGTGGTGCAACAATAAATTTTCTAGTTTTGCTGGATCTCTCTTTCTCTCTCTCACTATCGCCTCGTGTCATTAGTAAATTAGTGGATTGGTGAATTATATGCGTTGCACTATGAAATTTGCGGATTTATTATGAAAATTATCATATGGAGTGTTTAACTACAAAAAGACAGTAATCACGAGGAAGGTATATCTTAAGTTCTAAAAATTGCCCATTCGTGGCATTCATCTCGTGGTGAAACCCAAGGAAACGCTTTTTTAATGTTCACGATTTTCCTATACTCTCGCTGGTGAGGTGTCCATTGCTGGCACGTTGTGGACAATCCTTTTATTACCTGATCGATTTCTAATTGCACCTCTCTTGCTTGCGAGTGGTATGATGATCGTGATTGTTTTTACGTGTCGATTATTGTCAATCCATTCAGAGATTGTTTCCTTCAGGTTAGGTTGTAGAGGATTCTACAAAATCAGGGGTTATATTGATTTGGCATTTTTGTGCACCGTCTCATTAGCCATTTACTTACTCACCTCAAAAAAATTAATAGCCATTTATTTGTTCTCTCTCTCTCTCTCGCTCTACCAGATTGTGAATTGTATGGGCATGCAATGGGAATCTCGATTACAAAAAAACGCTGAGCTTTCTGTCACACTCGCGCAACTAACAAGCATGACAAAAGTGATGAAAGCGGTGTGAGCAAGAAGGGAACACACGGTTTTGCTAACACTGATTTTATTGCACCAATTACCACGCACTAATCGTAAGTAAGTCCAAAGGAGCGTTAGCTTCAAGAGTTGCAGCGTATAGCGTCAACAAGTATTTAATAGAAGAAAAAAACAGCAGAGAAACATTTCGAAATTGAAAAAAGGAGTCGCAGTCACAGCAACAAGCTGCCATCATGTCGCTGCTGCTCCGCTCCATGTTCTAAATACGTTTTTGAGAGAGTGGTGAGAACGTGAGCGAAAGTGTCTGACATGGATGGTCCTCTCTCTCTCTCTCTCTCTGATTGCTAATTTGGTGTGTGAAAGAAAGTGGTGGAGTTGGAGTGCATGAATGAAGTGTGTGGACGAGCAGGAGCTTAGTTCTCATCCACTTGTCCTTTCACATGTGTGTGATCTTTATTCTGGGAGCAGCAGACTTTAATTTGCCGACCGTGAATGCATTCTCAAAAAAAAAATTAGCCTATTATAATAAGTCAGTATTAATCCAGCAGGACTTTAATAAAAGACGACTATTCATTCATTCATTCATTCATTCAATGGTTGAATGAATGGGCTAAAAAGCGTAGTAATAAGCTTATCATGACATTGAGACTCAATTGTTTTTCCTATATAATTTCCTTTTTACACAAAAACATCTTTGTTGCAGAGGTTGTGGTGGTGGTGGTGTTAAGCCTAAAAATCATGTAAAGTGGAACCACGACGATAACATCATCATCTGCGTGCCATTGAACCTGACCTGCTGGTATACCGCAAAAAAGAAAGAAAGACAAACTGTCCATTTATTTACACACTTCAGTTTCATTTATGAACGGAAGTTATAGTCTTTCCAACCTTAAATTTATAATAATTATCTACACATAGTTCCTTGGAGGTATTGACTTTACTACAGAGATTGTTATTGCAATAACTGTAGTCGAGAAAATGCGGATATTATAGCTTCTTACTTGCTCTGTGCTCTGTTTTCCCATAATTTTATTGATTAAGAAAGAGGTGAGGTGATGAGGAGAAACGAAAAACCAGCAGGAAAAGTAATTAATTTCTCATTTGCAATCCAGATTTCGTGCCCATTCAACAGACATCTTCTTCGTCTTCCTCTTCTACTTCTTGATAAGTTGAACTTGGCAAAGATTAACTTGTCTCTCTGGTAGTAAATTTATTAACACAAACATTAGTAGCGTTCTCTTTAATTATTAAAACTGGATTTGATGCATTGGCCTTCAAGGAAAATGATCTTTACTCGAGTATAAAGAGTGGCTGAAATTAATGTAATATCTCTTTTAAAGTTTGTCTTTTGTAATGGGAAACAATGGGTGGGTGATGGGTTGATTACAAAGAGCAATTAACTGTTCAGCAATAAATCATGCGTGTGGAGGGATTTAATATGCAAGAGCTGTTTTCATCCCTAATATAAAATGCATGATATATAAATATGTAGTAGTTTGCGTTTGCCCATGAGAAAGGATGGATGCATGCGAGGAAAGGAAAGACGAGATTCCGATCAATAATAACAACGAAAAATCGCCAAATTGGACGCCAAGTAGTAGTGGAACGATATTATAGTCCCTATGGAACTAGTCAAGCTCTTCTGCCGTCACGTTTTCCATTAATTGAATCTTGCTCAAAAAGAGAGTCTCATATGACCACTGACACGACGACGACGAACCCGAAATAACATGCTTGCAAAAAAATGTGCTTCATCGTCGACGGAGGTCCTTTTAATATTTTTGTGTTGGTTGGCGGCCACCTCACCACTCACTCGCTCGCTCCCTCGGACTGGCTTCATGCTCAATTTCATTTTTTTTATTGGAAAGATGATACCCCAAAGAGTCATGATTTCAATTTTTTTCCTTGTACAGCTAATACAAGAGTTTATGCTGGGAATAGGTCGAAACTTCGTCGTGAACTACTTTTTATTTTACCAGGGACGACGACGGCGACGTTCGTTCCTCCTCATCAACTCAATGTAATAAGTAGTTAAACGCTTTATGCAAATCAGTGGCGTATTGTGTTTGAATGCCTAAATTGTGGGGTTGTCGGAAGAGTGGCCAAAAAAAGGATGGCGAGTAATTGACAAAAATATAGAAAGGTCTCACGAACGAATGTTAACCGGCTGACTGTGAGGCTGAGAATTTTTTTTGCACAAGCTCCTTTCATGAAGTAATAATAATAAGCATAAGGAGCGAGACGCTAAGGTCAAGATTTCCGTGACCTTGTTGTGGACCAACTCTAAATTTATTCATTTTCTCTGCTTGTACTCATTTCATTGGGCGACCCATGTGATGTGGCCCCCTCTTTGCTGATGAGTGAGGAGAGGGCATGAACTCAACAATGTTTTGTAATTGTCGGGGGATGACTCATAAAAAACATGTGGACTGAAACGCATTAGCAATTGGCTATTTTGTGATTAGTGAAAAAGTATGCACTTCCTCCACAAATTTCTCTCTGCATACTTAGGTATATATATTATCTTCACCTGTTCCTTTTCTGTTCTGCTTTCGTGAGTCGGGGAAAGACAGGTGCAAAAAAATGGTTTGCTTTATTACGTTAAGCGTCATCAAGTCATCATCATCATCAAGTTCATAATAATGAGTCATGCATCTAATAGCATATCAGTTTAGCAGCGCATTCCATGCATAGTATTTTTTTGCAACATATGACTAACTAAATTCATAAACTTTGAGCACAATCTGAGCAGAAAAATGAAAGCAGAGAACATTTTTTTGAGAGGCAATAAGGGTGGACGACAACGTATGTGTAGTTATCCACCTGCAAAGAGTGCATTTATTTATAATGTCTGCTGCTGTTCAAACTGATTTGCTTTTTCAAAAGTTGAAAACAAAAAAAAGCGGTCGACAATGGAGCATGGATGATATAGCTTCCACAACAATGTACACACAGAGGCAGCGGAAATGGCTTCACGCAGACCATACCAAAAGGAGTTAACAGGCGTGACCATTTTGTTTTCTGTTCAAAACGCTCAATTTTAACACAAGAGCTCAGAGAACGCGGACGCCAACCATTGTCATTATCACAACACAACAATAGAGTGAGTGAGTAAAGTAGGGAGTACGTGTGTTCGGCCGATCGGCTCAGACGACAAATAAATTCCCTGGAGATCCCTGCTTCAGGTTAGTATGCTGAATGAAATTGCTGAATGCTCATATAATACAACTAAACGCAAAGCTTTATAAAATGTGAACACATAAGCAGTTCAGATTTTCTCTTCTTTTGCATCCCATAATAATAATATTTCGTTGTTTCGTTTGCATACTAAGAATTTTGCTGAGACGACGACGACTACGACTCACGCAATCAACGAGGAAGAAAATAATATAATAGTCATACTGTGCGACTGAGTGACAGATGAGGAGAATATAGCACAGCAAGTGGTTTTATAGAGCTGATGATATGTTGAGAGATTTACACACACACCCGCAGAATAAATATAACTAAAAAGCATGCATACACCTATGCTCATTGTCAGTTGAAAATTGCTACATTAGCATTGAACATGGTATTATTATTTATTTGTTGCCAAAAGTTACGGCTATCACGGGAACGAAAACAAATAATATAGTCATATAATCTTATATAAATTGGCTTGTACAGTTAGCACAGTTTAAATAAAAAATGCAACGCTGCCTCAGCTAGAGAATAAGAATAGGGGGCTGAAAAAGGAGTCAATCTGAATTACTTATTTTTGATTTCTCTCCTCAAGTTTCCAATTTTCACAGGATTTGCCACATTCCCACACAGCAACCAACTCACAATCAGAAGGAGAAGGAGTTGATTTGTTTCTTGACATTTGGTTAAAACTGATGCTACCTGGCATTGCATTATTGGGACAACAAAGGAAATCCCTGCAATGTCAAACCCCACCAACCACTGACGCTGAGACCATACGCCACTTCTCATGTTACACATATCACATATTATAGCGAGGAGAATTTTTTATTTTTCTCCGCTGACATGG
>JAANSN010005385.1:0-12575 GCA_036850665.1 Dicranocentrus wangi | reverse complement strand
TGCTCTGGGGTTCCCACCGGCATCAGGGTATATATTAGTAGTGGTACGTATGGTAGTAGTAGTATATTAGTAATGCAACAACAAACGTGATAAAACAGGAATTAACCATTCAATAGCAATAATCCATATATATCAGAATCCAGCATAACAGGTTATT
Source organism: Dicranocentrus wangi (assembly GCA_036850665.1). NCBI lineage: Eukaryota > Metazoa > Arthropoda > Collembola > Entomobryomorpha > Entomobryidae > Dicranocentrus > Dicranocentrus wangi. The sequence goes on along the minus strand of JAANSN010005385.1, from coordinate 12,418 downwards.
CTTTCACCTGCAACAAATTGGCCCTTTATAATAGCTCGGAAAAGTATTATTGTATTTTTCGTCCGAACTGTAACATTTTTATTTTTGTTAACTTAACGCAACCCAACTATGCATGGTATTGTAGTTGGACTTTAAACTCGCTTAATACTTATAGTGTCACTGATTATCATCATGATGAACCCATAAGCGGCTAAACTTGCACGCCAATTATTAGTGTTGTTAAATGAGTGTAGTTTACATCTGCATCAATATCAATCATTTCTCCAATGCTATCCTTTTTCTTGACATAACCCAAGCTATCTACCTAAGTTTTGTATTTGTTGTGGATAAATGTTTGTTACGAGAAGTGTCTGCTTGTGAGTGTATGTTTTATACAAATCCTACTTATTATTAGTAGTTTTAATCATCAAATGAATTAATACTTGATTTATACTTTAGTGTTGCTTATTAATCGTAAGGTAAATGTTTCGGAATATTTTTACTTTTCAGATTGCTGTTCATCGTTGTTTCCTGTTGGAAGTCATCATCATCAGTACTTGTTAACAATAAAGGAAATTTATACACGAGTTATGGCTTCACTATCACCACCGTTAGAAAATCTATTAAAAGAAATTGGATTAACTTTGAGAGAAAATGAAATTTCTACATTTGTGTCAATGTTCAACGACATTATGAACCCACCGGTTCCATTGCGAGTAGGAGAAACTGGACCATCTGGTACCCAAACTCCAGCCACTGACCCTGCTCTTGTCGCATTTCGAACAGTATTCCGAGCACAATATCGCAACATCAAACTTCGTGACCACGAAAAAGTATTGGTAAAAGCGAATGATCTCTTTGAAAAAACGTTACAAGCAAGAGGATCGTTACAAAAGAACCACAACATTGAGGATGACAACGGCATAGCTATTAAAAATAGTCATAATAATAGCAACAAGGTGCAACAGCAGAGAGAACTGATGCGTGAGGACCAAATTGCAGGCGTTAGACTTCAGAAGGAAGTGGAGGCGAACTGGATTTTGAAGTTAAACGAATGGAAACAAAAGGAATTCATGAAATCGGAGATCGACGACGCAGTATTGCACTTTCAAATTCTGTTAAACCACAATTTTCCCGATGATGAGCTCTCATTTTATCCCGAACGCAATATACGGAAAACTGCAGATGGACTAAAAGAAGATGAAATTACTAATTTTATTCTAGAGACTGATAATTTCGTGAATTTATTTGAAAATTCTACATTTAACGAATTCCTCAACGAGTTACGCTGCAAGATGACGGAAATAATCACACACAAATTAGCCGCAAACCACGCCAGAAAGGTATTGGCTGATAAGATGAAATTATCTACCGAGAAATATAGCCAGCTGATGAACAACGTGCTGCTCAAGTATCCATTTTTAAAAATGGAAATTGTTAAACGTATACATGAAAGAGCCAAAGCTGATGCCGCAATTATTTTCCCGGTCGATAAAACGACGAAATCTTCTTGGAATGCAGCAATAAATAAAGAGTATGACACTATTATCAACAACTGGAAAACGTCTGGCAACAATCGCATTTCAAACTACATCATTGAGCTAGATTCTGCTGCAAAGAAGCTTTTGGAGGTGCCAGGGAATGCCAATAATCATGTTGGTTTGACGGCTCTCGGAATTCCAAGCGATCCCAAACTCATACGCCAACGATTAGAAACCGCATACAGTAGAAACGGGTAGGTTAAATTGTAGTAGTCATATGGTCATTGTAGATTACAGGTTCAACTTATTGACTGTGAAAAGGCATCCAATCATCTTTCTTTTTCTTTTTCAGGTATCCCACAGTGTCTGTATTATCAAATGATTGACAGTCGATTTATCAGCCCAAGATGTACACTCTAAGTTAATTACTAGGATCAGTCTTTCATGTAGTATAACGTCTTTAAGAGTAACGTATTTCCACAATGCACCAATGTTTAAAATTTTCACAACTTACTGGATATCTACCATTGAATAATAATATCTTCAAAGTTGGTACCTGCTTTCTGTCAAGTTATACTCGCTCAAGTGCATGTGTACTGATATTTTAAATTAATAAAATAAGCCATTGTGTTTATTTGAAACTACGAGCACGAGGTGTATTCCTGCTTTATTGATTTATGCATGCCTCAACGCAACATACTATTACTGTTTAAGTAGAGTTGTATGATAATATGCAATGTTGGGGTTGTTCTGAAAGGGCGAGATTTTGGACGGCTTATAATTATTTATTAAGAATTCGAGTAACAAAGGTTTGGGGTTAGAGTTCCATTACTACATAAATATGGCATTATCTGAATCGTGACATAGCTGTAGGGACCTTCATCACGTCTCTTTATAACACTATAATCATTAACTAAAACATTGATTTACCATAGTGTTTAGTTGAAACAATTGAAACAAAAATTCTATATTACAGAAGTAGTTTGAGGTAGTAACTTACGATATCTTTACTGGGTTTAATAATTAATAAATTCTAAAGCGGTTGGACACTTGGTAGTGTTAAGTTGACCTTTGAATTCCGATTTTAGCACAGCCATTCCAGCCTCCGTGATCTGCAATAAAAAACTCATCATTAAACCTACTACTACTACTACTACTACTACCTACTTAAACCCTGGTTTGGGTAGATTGAATGTCTGACATGTTGTGATCAATTCTTACAGCATGAGGAGACACGTATAATTTGTTCAGTAAAGGCGCCTTACAAAATGCTTCCCGAACAGAGAGTTCAGTTGGGGTCGTATCAAGCCACTGGAAAACATTTGAAGGAACTTGTTGCTTTTCCACAACCAATTCCCTCAGCACTAAATTAATAATATATACTATACTGATAAACCGTCATTTATTAATAATCAACATGTTAAGACTGATTTCATGTTTTACTCCCCGGATAGATAAGTCAGGTTGGCACGTCTCTCGTATGTTTCCAGGTCCAGCTTGGGTAACTCGGATTGGGTAACGTCAATTCCTGTAAATCCTTGGTCTGAAACTTGACTGTTACAAATGAAGAGGCGGCGTAATGTATGGAAACTTGTCCAAAAACTTTCCAACTCATAGCGAGCAACAGATATCATAAGAGATTCTAAATTTGGCATCCACCTTGCTAAAACCTCAAAGTCACTACCATGAAAATTAAGGTGGTGATTGAAATGAAATGATGTTAAATGCGGCAAATGTATTTGTGCCTTTTGTTTGCTTCCCCAGCCTCGACTTGCGTACTCATCTCTTATGATGTTACCATTCCTTTTTCCAAACCAAGCAGGCAGAGTCGCATTTGCAATAATGTTGCATTCCTTCAAGTTTCGACAATTAATTAAGAACTGGAATCCACGTAACTCGCAGTCCCACAAATCTAATCTAGTCAAATTTTCCATTCTTGGCAGGTTGAACCCACCAGGCATTTTACGAACATTTCTATCATCATTATTATCATCATCATCGGCAAATCCCTTTTTGATTATTAGTTTGGTTAAGACTCCGTGACTGGCCACTACGTATACCAACTCATTCAATCCTTCAGATCTGATGCAGTTTGTTCCAACACCTAATTCCTGAAGTACAATGGAACTGTTGGCACCCCTCTTTGTTTGTTCGTGAAATTTATCCAACAATATCATTGGTAATGACATTGCACCGCATCTGTAATTATATTAAAGTAATATTCATTGTCTAATCAAATGATGACCTTATAGTGATAGTGATTTGATAGTGTACTTACACGTCTAGTGTAGAAATGTTTAACACGTGCAAATGCTTTATTGGATGCCTTGTCCGATTCCTTAACAAAAAAGCATCGAGACCCTCCATAACTCTACCCAATTCTGATTCATTGTCACTTTTGTTGTAATTGGCCAGCCTCAAATCCTGTTGACACACATGTCGGAATTAGCCCTCAATAATACTAGGAATCATTAAATATCTAGTGTGATGCAATTAATTAAGTACCTGAAGTTTTGAATAGCATTCAAATAATACGACCCATGAGACTGGAACATTTTTGCAATTGTCATTGTACTGGATCTCCAAGATTTGCAATTTCTTCCCTGATTTCGCGTTTGCTACCACGTCCAACGAAGCAGCAACTGATGTAACAGATGAAAAGATAAACTGGACTCGAACAAGTTTCAGTATTTTCAAATTCAGGGTAGCTTTGCAAAGCAGTAGGTCAACACAAGCATTTTCTGACGTTATGATACAGTCTTGGATTTCTAGGGTTGTTATGAAATCGCCACGGGTGTTCCAAAAATCGTGATACGTGGTATTCCAATTGCTGTCAAAAGAAAAGCCTTCTAGCATAAACTTTCTATATCTTGCAGCTCCAGGCCATTTTGCACACGAACTCCAATCGACTCCAAGTAAGACTGCGGCTGAATTCTTTCCGATAGCATGAACATGTCCGGTTTCTTGTTGTTCCTTGTGTATCTCCTTGACTGGACCCCGCTGCAGCCATTGTTCTTGACAACCTCCATACCATGGCTTAGACAATTGTCGACAGGTTTTCAAATCCTCCCATGGAAGAAAGCGAGAGATTTGATGGATAACCTGAAGAAGCATGAAACAAATATATAACAGAGACAAAAATGATTAATACACAACCACAAACATCAAACGAGTTAGTAGGACAAGTACTTTTACCACTTCGTTTTCCAATGCGTTATGATCACCGAAATGCATTTAGAAATACTAGTATTATATAGTTAAAGTAAAATCCGGAAGTCTCATGATCTTGACAAACAAGTATCACAAATATACTACTACAGTTCTTACGGCCTTTTATTTCTGGATTTGTTGCAATGAACTCTTATGGTTCAAGATGTTCGTGTTGAAACGCGATCCTGTTCCAAATAAAACCAATATATAACGTTTCAATTGGATATGAAGTTTGAACTTTGCGGTCAAGTTTATTTACTTTTTCTACTACTCCCACTCCAACAAAACCTTGTGATTATTATTAAGTTCAGTAAGTCAATAAGCATTATGAATTAATGGAATTTGAATATGTTCATTCAAGGACAAACGAGTGGATGGTTTAATGTCAGTGCTGATGTTGATTTACATGTAAATTGTGAACCCATTGTGAGTCCAATGTAAACACCATTGGGAAAACCAACTCGGAGTATCTCCAGTGTAGGTAGGGAACCTTCTTGTGCGTATGTTTCTTCTTAATAAGTGTGTAATCACTTTATATACATACATAGGTGTAAGTGCATAATCCAAACAACAGCCAAACTTGATGAGCGATAATAATTGGGTTTGTTTAAAATATTCATAGTAGTTTGTGAAAATAAGTGGTACATCAATAGCAATGCATATTATGCGCGACATGTATTACTCGGATTGTCTGTAAGTATTGCTTGTGTATATTCTAACGTTTATATGTATAATAATAATGATAAGGCTGCAAAAGTACATAAATGTAAGAGCTTATACGGCAGAAAAGTACGTGTTTTGCTGCAAAGTCATACCTACATCATCATTCTATTATTTATTTATATAGACAATTTATTAAGAACATATGTCTACAAACTGATTATTTCTGTACACTTAGATAAGCGTGGCATTTTTGCGGGACAAAATTTAGTATCTCTGTTATATATCAACAGAAATGGGACTGATTTTCGACAACTAAATGGAGCATTTCATGGATATCATCAGAGGAAGTACTAGGTATACATGCATGTCAAATTACTCAGTTACTGGATCAAGTCACAAAGTACTGCCCTTTACGAGTAGGAATATAAAGTGAACTTAACTTAAAACGTCTAAAAAGTTGTTAACCAAATCACTATTTCTATGCAAAGTAAGAACCAATCAATAACATAATATAATTAAATAAATATATATATATAGCTTCCCAGTGGATTTTCAATGATGCGTACACAACATATGTAACCCGTTTCGTGTCTTGTGTTCATTTACCATTGTTGACAAGTAGCAGCATTGGTCTGAAATTGTAACAAACAACAAATCAAAATTTTACAACATGGGGGTTTAATAAGCATGTGTTTTTAATTATTGTGATTGCAAGAAAGGAACGTACGTTCTTGTCGCTGCTGAGTAGTTGTTGGCACTCTTGGAATGTTGCATTAGGGCTTGTTTATTAATGTATTTCAATTTTGCATAGGACCCGTACGCTGCTCTCGCTAATCTATCAAGTCGCAAGCATGCAGATACCTGGTCAAATTTTGCTTTTATTATGGAATCGTCTTCTTCAACTGCATCTAAATTGAGCTCCTGTTGATTAATTTCTCTCTTAGCTTCTACTTTGGCCCAAGTTTCCAACATGAAATACTTTTGTAATTCACAAATGCGAAGAGTGTTTAAACTGCAAAACATTTTCACCTCCTCCACTGATAAACCGTTAAGAGCAATTGATTGCTCTTCTTGGAGGGTGTAAATCTTGTCAAACAACTGTGCAAGATCTTCTAACATTTGTGATGGACCTATCTTCAGTAGCACGTGCAACAAATCAATTTTATTAGCGTTATCAAGCAAGGTTTTGATTCCATGATTTCGAAAAAGAAACCAAGCCATGTTTTGGATTCCAAGCCTTTTTGCAATGCAATACACATTCATTGTTATCTTTCCTTTGATTAAATCAAAGTCATGTATGGATTGCACGTATAATAACATGTAAATGGTTCGCACATCCTCCGTTGTAGCTAGTACAGGCTGCTTTTGTTCTGTTTGGTTGTCCAATAAGGACTTACTGGTGTTACTGTCCACATCCACAAAACGCTCAACAACTTCTTGATGCAGGAAAATCGGTTTTATTATTGAATGCGGCTTAATCTTCACGTACAGATATAATGTGGTGCCAATCCTATGGTTCAAGTTGCCAATGAGCAGAATATCGAAAATGTTTGCATTATCATCCCAGGTATTGTCAATGTGGCAAGACACCAATTTTGTCGCTAGTCTTAGCCACATGCCACGCGTTGTTTTGCTAAACTCGTTTTCCAGTGTTGCTTCTGGGATGTAAGTCATCAGTTCAGATAAACAACTGCTAGCTTCCTGAAGGAAATATTGCTTCTTTTCGTATAGTATGGGGTAGATATTATTCTTGCCGGTATCCTCAATTAAGTATTGAGGTATGTCGCCTAACACTTCTTCACATGGAAAGTTTATGTATAGTTGGCACTGCACCTTGTAAAAAGCCACATTTAGAACCAATGCTGCCAGCAGTTTGTAAAATGTGGACACTGTGACACTTGCAGCTTCTTCCATCTCTTGTGAATATTTAAGGTCTTCATAAAACCGGAAGCAATCAGCATGGGAAAGTTTATTGATAGAAAATTGGAAAATCATGAGTGAGATTGGTGCTATTCCAACAATTGACTGAGGTTTTTTGTATAAAAAGTCAAGCATGTCTTCAACAGTTGAAAATCTGATGAGTTTACCTCGTAGAAATCTTATGATATGATCATATACATCATCTCCTTTTTCTTTCAATTTAGACTGAATGATTTGTTTAGTAGAGTTGGGTATATGCTGTTGTATGATGCCCCATGTCTTGAGCACAAACTCATCATTGTAAATTACTACAGTTTTCTCTGACGATAGCTGTTCACACGCAACAGACTTTGTGGACGATACTGCAATATTTCCCAAACCGCCTTGTTGCGATTGTTCTTCAACATGTGGATGTTCTGCGCTTTTATCATCTTCCCTTTGTAGTAATGAACTTTTGTTCTTTGGCGATGATGTTTCAATCGGTATATTTTTGTCGCAATTACTATCGCTAGGTTCCATATCATCAACCTCGTGGCTTGTGGTGTCAAATAGCGTTTCGATTGTAGTATGTTGTTCTACAAGATTAGTTGTCGATGTGGTATCATTTTCAAAACCTTCTTCCTGTTCTAGACGTTCAGCATGTTGGGGTTCTTCGTATTCAACATCCTGATTTAGTAAAAATAATATAGCATTCTCGTCATGATCCAAATTAGTTGGTAGCTGTTGGTTGTTGTTCACGAGATGTGGTAAAGTTGTTTGTGGCTGTAAATTTTCACCGCCACTGGTACCATCAGGTTCCATAACATCCACAACACCCATATCGTTCCCTGCAAACAGCTGCTGGTGAGTTTCTTGATTAGGTTGTAAAATAAGATGTTGTTGTATGTTTTCTTGTCTGTCCAAATGATTTATGCTTTTATCTTGATTGCCTTGATTAACAGTCTGAGGTATCATGTCATCTGCTGTTGAATCGTCGGTAGAAAATTTTGCTACTTTTGGTGGAATGGTATTTAAATCGCAATGCTGCTTGCGTTTGTTTGCAGAAGCCTCATTTGTTGGATTTTCGGATATGAAGTCATCACAATCATCATAAATTTCAGCAGAAGCTTTTTGATGTCGTCTTTTATGGCGTGGTATTTTCTTCTGAATTGTTTTAGTCGTTTTCGTCTCCTATAAAATAGGAATCACATATATGTAACTAGAACCCGTGCTCCGTTATGAATAACATACTACTAACAATTTTAGAAACTGGCGAAAACTTACCATGCGCTTTGTAGGTGTTTGAGTTTTTGTCTTACGGCTTGAATGCGACGATTTTGTTGTGTTTTCAATGTCACCATTTTCGCATTTGAACATGTGCGACCGAAGTGTGCGTAGATTGGCGTATGTAAGGCAGCAGAAAGTACATGGGTGTGCACGGGTTAATTTAGATCGATTCTTATGATACGTGAAACTAGCTTTTGTTAGAAACCACTTGTGGCAATTTTTACACTGTAAATCGAGCTGATCATTTCCTGTTGTTGTTGATGTAGCTTCTTCTGTTATTGTCAGCGCGGATGTTGGTAAATGCACGTTTGCAACCGTGTGGAGGTCATCCAGATTTTCGACGTGTTTCGACATTTTGACAATTACTATTTTTACAATTTGCGTGTAGTGTAGCTGTTGAAAAAACACAACTTAAAAAAGCGTTGTATTTGTTGTCGTCATTCCTACTTCATCTGCATAAAGCATGTATGTAGGTATGATGTAAGATTACTTATTTCATTCTTGATGCGGTGTCAGGGGGTATTATGAGGTGGATGCAATGAATGTATTTGATATAGTTTTAAGGTATGCATATTAATAATACTAGATACATTAGACACCTTAACCATCCTGAGCATCTCGTAACCTTTGTAATTCATTTCATGTAAATTCATACCAATCAACGAAAAATACTGCACAGCTACGTAAAATTGAAATTGTCCTTTGTAGGTTGTTTAGTTTATATAGTATATTAATTAGTACATAATATATATAGTAGTATATAGTGGCATATATATTACATTTACTAAATTCTTAGTCTGCACTTGGGCTTGGCAACACTTTCCTTCTCCGTTTACGCGATGAATCAGCAGGATGGTCGTAGGCGGGCCAAGATGTCTGCATATGGTAGGTTTTTTGTGTTTCATACACAAGTGGCACGCACTCGTGTGATTCCTGTAGCAAATATTATTTACAGATTAATGCGGTAATTAGTAGTAAATAGGAATAATAAAATAAATAATAATAATTTAAAAAATCATAATTTAGTGTATTACTTTTATGGGTCGATTCGACAATATGTCCATTTCAAGTTCCTCACTGGATGGATTTTTGTCACCCTTCCGCTTGGTCGCGCGAGACGTCGTAGCCTTGTTACTTGCAATTGCTAATGGCATTCCCGGTCGGATGAGGTATAAGGCGTGATTGCCACGTTGCTTGCATTGCAAAAAATCGGCATATGCATCCATCACAAATAATGGTATAGTTGGGGTAAGAGTTGCAGCAAATTTTGGATCACATAATTCAACATGTTTGACGAATTCCGAAGGAAGCGTTATTAATTTCTTGCATTTGTCATTTCGGCACTCGTAGTTTGAGTGACAAATAGAATGACACTTTTCAAAATGTCGTCGCAATGCCATTTCATACTTAAAAGTAGTACGGGTTTTACAGAAGCTGCACCAAAGCCAGTTAAAACTACCTGGTGCTTCTAAATCAATCGCTAGTTTGTAATGAGTGAACAGCAAGAACCTGCGATGAAGCAATGGATTTTGAAAATAAAACATGTCCAAGTCTGCAAAAAAAAGTTGACAAACAATAAGTAAAACTGATGCTACTTGTACTTTTAGTTATGTAATTGTAAGTGTAAATGTACACAACTTGCCTCTTCGTATCATAGCATGTACGCTGTGGTAAGTAATTTTTTGTGTCTCGTTGTTCCAACGCGACATTGCAAATAGCGTGACCATCTCCGCTGCCATATTCATCATCCTATGCAAAAATACTTGATTCTTATGCAAATCTACCGTTTCTGGGCACCCCAGCATTCGAAAGCTCGAGTCATAATCAAGACTGGATTGTAAATTAGTCGGAGCACATCCTTTCGTATTCATGATGGGATTGTCAACTTGTTGTGGTTCGTCGTGTTGTGGGTTACGCATATTCTTCTGACTTGATTCTGTAGTATGTTTGTGATACATTTGAACAAGGCGTTGGGAAGGGGCACCAATTACGAACGGTCCAGAAATGCAACAACGGACAATTACAGGTGCTTGTGTAATGTGTTGTTGTTGTTGTTGAAAGTTTGCGGCATACTCTTTTGCAACTTCACATGGGCGTACCACCAATTCTGCTGTATCTTTGTTATTGTTAATAGAAGCATTTTCATCACGATAATTGAATTGGATTGACAATGGATTTGAATCTCTTTTGAAGGAAAAAGCCTTAAGGGTTGATATTTCTGCCGCAGATAGTTGATGTGCTAACATGTACACTGCTCCTTCGTGGAAATGATGACAAAGCCACCTTACTGCGTAAACTTGAAACTTTTTAGGAAAAACACACTGAACTTGATAAGCATAAACAGTCGTTCCTTCACCCCCATCATCTTCCTCCTGGTAGCATGCCACTGTACGTCCAGATAAGATTCGAAGCTGTCCGTTGTACAACGCGATGACAAAGACAGGACTGTCATATTCGAATACGTGATCTTCAATGAAATTGGGAGGTCTTGGATTTGGTGGAAAAGATACTCGATGAAATTCAAGAATGCCTGTTTCCTCTCTGTCTTTATCGTCATTCTCCAATATGACGTGCTCGTATGTCTCTGGGTTGCGCGTCTGATATTTGATCAAAGTGCGCATTAGTTTTTTAGAGAAATATATTACGGTAGTATTAACTGATAGAGGTATATTAATATAATAATATGTAGTTACTTACAGTTTCTTCCATGTTTTTTTTGTTGGTTCAAATAACAGTACGATTTTGTGATATATATATGGATTGCTGTATACAATCGCAAAATACTCAGTATATGTTAGTTAGTAGATGCAAACGTTAAGTAGGCTATTCATAAGATTACAACAAGAATTTAATTTGAATATGACCGTCATACTGATTCAGCCAAATGCTTCCCTCTGATAATGGTAATCTGAGATCAATTAGGATGCTGTAACATCTTGAACTGTTGCAGTGCATAACAGCAGGCAGCTGTTAGGATCTTGGTATATTTTCGTGGTACTTTGTCCCCTTAACCGAATCTAGCCCAACTGAGCATGTTTATTGCATATTTGTTGCAGATATTTTTAACATGCTCGGTTGGGTTGGGTTAGGTTGTAAGGGAGATAGCGCAACGCAAGACCAATCTGGATCCAACATAAACCTGTGAGGTTTCTTTCCTACTTGCCAAAAACGTTTGTGCGTGCGTACTGCACAATCCAACCGCGTCAACCAACAAACACACGCTGTATCGAATAAAACCTAAAAACGTAGAATATACGTACTAAACGTTCTAAAATTCCGGGGCTAATAAAAAATAAGTCCATAAGAATTTTGGATTGTCAAGTATTATACACCAAATCTATTTCTACCTATTTTTATATAACTTTACTTTGCAGACAGACAGGAAGACAGAAAGATCCTAAGCTTGGCTTCGCTTGGAAGTGAGCTAAAACATCTTTAAGAATATAATCTGTAGTCAGATTAGTGATGTGCCATGTACATTTTTATATAGGCCAAGGTCAAGTTGTCAATTTTATTTATCAATGAGCATTGTCAAAATTTAAGATAAGTAATTAGCTTAGGAGATTTGACCTGTGATCTAGGTCAAGTTGTTAAGTAAACTTCTTTTATCTTTATACATCCACTGGCGTTGTTAGAATTCAAGAAATATAATTAGCTTAGGAGATATTCCATTTTGTTCTTTTGACATTTGATTTCTGACCCAGATCAAGTTATTCAATTATCTTCTTTCTTTATTTACTGGCATGATCAGAATTTAGCATTTTGTGATATTTACATGTTTTTCAGTTTAGTATATTTTTTACCCTTGACGGATTAGGCTTAAATTCAATAGCGATTGTCCTTATTACTCAGTAAACTTGCATGTCAAGTTTGGCGTCAATCGGATGAAGCATACTGGC
>JAANSN010005384.1:0-12575 GCA_036850665.1 Dicranocentrus wangi | reverse complement strand
GAAAGTAAATGGAACGGGGAGCGAGCGAGGGTTTGGAAAGTCCTGAAATTGATAAATGAATCCATGTAATAACATCAACTTACGTATATTGTGCCTTAACAGAGGGAACATCTTTTTTCGAAAACACAAAACTTTTAATATAAAAGCTACTACATACTCCAAATCCCAATCTCGCTTCTGTACGCGCTCTTATCAACATCAAATCGGATTTCTTTTTAGCAGGAGCTGCTTATTAAAAAATAAAATAATTTGTTTCACATGACCACATGAGAAAAAGGGAGGGTGGTTGGGTGGGTGGTTGAAACAAAAAAAAATCCGAAAACTTGTACATTTTTATAATGATATGATGATGCAAGTTGCGTTGTACGACTTGGGCCAACAAATAGTGCATTTGAGTGAGTTGTGGTTGTGAGACTACCTAAATCCAAGAAACAATTATGAGCCAGAAAATGGGAGTGATATACATGTAGAGTTGAAGTGGTGGAGTAACAAAGTAAAGTTTAATATGGGTATAAGAAGTAATAGTGGCTTAACAATTGCCTTTTTTACTGGTTAATTGCCATAATATCCAATGTTTCAGTTGGAGTAATGTATGTATGTTGATTTTGAAGTGATATAATTGCTGCTTAGCTAACCAGAAAGGAATAAAATAAACTAAATGAAAACGGAAGAGGAAAAAAATCACTCTCATCATCACCAAGTCAAGTTTTTCTGAGCCGATGTTTACATTGATATTGTAGTTTTTAATGAGAATCCAAATGCATCCATTGTAGCACTTTTTATTTTATTATTAAGTAGATACAGAATCTAACAATAATCCACATACACAACTACAACCTGAAGGATAGGAGCAGAATAGAATAGGGAATTCAAAAGTTTGCATTATTTTTGCTAGGAAAAGCCGAGCCGTGTCGCTCTGATGGTGAGATAAATTGGATTTTTAAAAAAAGATTCTAAAATAAAAGGCAACTTTCTTGCCACAATGATTTACATAACATGCTTCGCGAAAAGATACACTACACCAGATAATAGGATAGGATAGGATACAAACAAGCAACTATATAGTCTCTAGAATTTTTTATACATATATTTTTTGCCTCTTCTTTTTTTCTTCTGGTTTGGATTGGAATTTGGCTTCCCGGGATTCCGATATGTAATTCAGCTCTACATTGTATAATAATAATTAATTATAGATGTGGACTCTTCTCCTGCCAATGAAATTACGAGATTTTAAATGGCTTCCGAAAGCAGTTACATTCCCACCGGAATATGTAATAATAAGTAAAAGCTACTAGCTTTTGTATATCAATTGAGGATAGTTGCCAACTCAAGTCTCTCTGAGTTGATATCATTACAACTAAATACAAAACACTAACAGAGCCAACCAGCTTATTCATTATCATCATGAGCACATGGATGTGATATGTGAAGTGGAGGTGTAGTGGCTAGCGAGGAGGAAAAGGGGAGCAAGAAACAAGGAGGCAGCAGCAGAGGAAATAGTGAGCATGTTACAGTAATTTTTTTTTTTAAAAAAAAGCTCGACCCTCTCCTACCTTTTATCAGATTTTAAAGATAACACGATCAAGCCTCCATAAACAGCAAATAAGTTTACTCTCCTATATCCATTACAACCCTTTATTTCATTTGAGTAGTTTCATTCCAATTTATGTAATGGTCAGCAAGGAGGGGAAAAACGCTAATCGTAATAAGGGTTTAGCTCATCGCTCCTCAGCCGTAGAACCAACAACAACAGGATATTTATTTATCTTGTTTTGAGTTGAGACGGACAGACCAAAAGATGTGTTGTGTTGTTGTGTTGCAATAAGTGTGCTCAGTGCAGCATCGGATTGGATTCACTCGAGTCTACACTGCTTGCTTACCTTTGCTTACCTGTCTGATTACGTCAATAGGATTAAAATGTTTTCTTCTTGCAATACACAAAAATAAAATGCAAAAGTTGTGTCTGCTCCTGAGTGTGAGTCCCCTCTCTTTCTCGTACTTACCTACCCTCTTTTTAGCTCTTTCCAATTAAAAACTAATTTTTTTTACATTTTGCAAAAAGGCCACAATTATATATCCACCTCAACTCTGAGGGGAAAAAGACGCGAGTCCACTGAATGAGTAGTTAGACTAATGACGAAAAAAAGCTGCAAGGGGAGCAGCGTTTCAGCCTGCTCCTGTGATGAAAAAGTAATAATGGAACTGCAGGCAGGGAATATGTACAATATATATATTTTTTACGACTTTTTCAATTCCCTCTCATGTATAACAACCAAGTTTTTTATATTTGTGGCAAAAGACTAGTTTTTCTCTTTTAATGGAATTGATAATCTAGCAGATTATGAAAAAAAGTTGCAACAATTTAATTATGGGATCTGTTTCCCTCTGATTTGGACTCGAGATAGATATATAGCGCGTTAGTAGCTCAATATACTTTTTATAATTAGTGCTGGAGGTGGACTACATAAACTTATGTGGATTAGCCTCTAATGTGAGAAAAGAGGTGATATGTTCGTTTTCGCGAAAATTTACAAGTGGCCAGGTGTCTGTCTTCCTGTGTAGCAGGCCATATAAACCTGTCGTAAATAAAAATAAAAATGTTCATGAGAGCTGAGCTGAGCTCATGAAACGTCTTATATTATCTCGCCTGATGTTCCGTTCCCTGCGCAGCAGCCCACAAAAGACCCAAAAAAATTGTCTATATATGAGCACACAATAGCAATTAGCCAAAAGACTCCTCGTCCATGTCCAGTTGACAATACCATTCATCTTCATCATTGGTCATTAAAGCGGTTTTTATATAATGCTCCGCCGTTGTTGTCCCAATTCCCATTTAAACCGTAAACTTCAATCCACACTCCCACAAAAAAATACTTACCTAATCCCAATCAAAGTAGATTTACGTACTTCGTTCCATCCATTCCTCCTCGCCTCATGAATTCACTCCCGTGAAGGATCATTAACACGCGCTAATTATTTTTCACACTGATGACCACTCCACCTGACTCTCATTAATTGGACGACAACTACGTACGTCTCGCTTTTCCTACTCCTACTACCTGGCTGTCTGCGAGCAATGCATCAATAAACCGTAATGCATCATCATCATTCCATTCCTGGCTGCGCGTTTATGAAGATTACAAATCATCAAGGTTTTAACTCAAATTACATTTCCGAGAGGGATGTTAATAAAAATGAAGGGAAAAAATAATTATCATGAAATGAATGAGCCCAATGATTTCCAGACTGCATAACCATCCCCTCGGAAAAAATGTGTAGTATGATCATATTATATATGATGCACATGAGGATATAGTTTTTGTGGTCCCAAAATAGAGCCGAGACTAGTTAGCTGCTTAATGATAGTGGCATAGCACTTTAATAGCGAAGCCATAGTCATAGCCAGCCAAGCATGCAAACAGTTTTTGTGTTTAAGTGCAACAGCTCATTAACAGAATGGGTCCAATTAAGCATTCTTAATTAAAAAACACGGTGAATTTGGACGAGAGGGATTCGCAATAATTGGAAAAATGGGGAAAAACACTGCTGAGCGTTTTATATAACGCGGAGAGGAGAAATCCAGTTGGCGTTGGTGGTCGAGTCCTCTCCACTCTCCACTCACAACAACGTTGAACAACGTCATCATATTATGTATATATCTATGTACAATCCGGTGAAACAAAGAATAATTAGGTAACGCTCAAAGAGCAAAATGTGATTAATAATGAAAGTGGATGATGAAAATGTGTAGTAGAGTACGGACTACACAATGGGCTCCTTTGTTGTGAATTGAATGAAAAAGCAGGGAAAGGGAAAATTCCTCGTACACTAAATAGCCAAATGCGTGCGGAGGATTGGGAGAAACAGGGAGCGAGGGAGGGAGAGGTGGAAGGAGTAATTGGTGAAAAGAAACCTAATTAAACCAGAATTGACCACAAATAAAAATGTGTGCAGTGTGAGCTGGGCTGGAGCCATTAATAGAATAAAATATATGTACATTATTATTTTACTACCTCTCATCGGATGCTCACATGTTATATGCTACCTTGATATATTTTAGTGAAGCCACACTGTTGTTTTGTTTCTCTAAATGATTCGTCGTATTATTCAACTGGTTCCAGGGAGAGAAGAGGTTTCGCGTCGTCGTTCGTTTGGTTGGAGGTGTATAGCAAATTCTCGTATTAGTTGCGCTTTGTTTTTGGTAAAATTGGTTTGGAGTTGGTGTGGCTTGGCTTCAAGCTGCAGGTTTAGTATGACAATGAGAATGGTGTGTGCTAGTGCTGATCTGATGAAGGATAAACACGAGAGGGGAAAGGGAATGTTATTGTGTGTTTGGAGACGGAGAGCAGGATGAGTGTTTAAACAAGGATAATAAGGGAATTTTCTGAGATAAAATGTGATTATTTGTGATGCTCGTTGTTTATAATAAAGAGCCACTTTACCGGCTTCAAGGAGTAAAGGTACGTACGTAGTAATAGTAATACTAATACTACGTAACCAGCATTGTAGCTTAGTCGTCTATTAAAACAGTTTATTATCTCGCTTCTCAAGTCTCAAGTGCCACACAACCAACCACTTAATGCCCTCCATCCAATGCAAACTCGTATAGCAAATGTGCACCGTGTAGTCGCGGAGGAGGATGATATGATGACGACGAGGTTGGTGTTGGTTTGGTTGCTGGTGCTGCATTTTGGAAAGGTACAAATGGTTGGGGATATGCATGTATATTGTTATACTAGCTGGATATATGTGTATATACGTGCAGTAGAGAGTCCCCGAGTTTGTTATGTGAACTAATTAATTTCCATTATTTTTTTATTGTTGTTGTCTTTTCTCTGCTGCTGATGTTGGGGGATGGATGTGGAGGAACAAGGAACATGCGATTCATTAAATTGAAACTGAATGCATGTCTACATTAGCGTTATTTTCGCTGTGTAGCTCGGGCTCGTTGAGTGATTAGCCATATATATGCTTCTCTTTTTGGTGAGTAATGTGTGTTGGGAGCGGAGGAGCAATAATGTGCTAAACATGTTGTGCGAGTGTACTACATACAAAAGACATCCTCCTCTCCTCTCCTCTCCACTTTTTTCACTCTCTGGCTGGATATAGGCAGGGAGTTTTTAGGGATGGATATATCACATATAAAAATGTTGATAATAATGAGCCCATTCTCTTCTGAGTAAATATATATACACAATATTATTATATTGTGTGTAATGAGAACTACTGTAGTTTTTAATGCTTGCACTTTTTTTTTTACTAAAAACAAGTAAAAACTCAAGTAAGTTTAGTTTTTTTTTTGAGAGAGAGAGGGAGAGCTACACAAGTTATACGACGGTAGTAAGGGGCTTATATAATATGTGTATAGTAAGTACCTAGTGTAATGCTTATTATGATCTTGTTTTTTGGGTCCCGGTCTCCTTTCTGCATTAAATTATTACACCATTATAGCTACTTTGCTTATTACATATTAGTCTCTGGCTCTCGCTCTCTGACTGAATATATATGTGTGTAGAGAACTGGCTTTTTTGGTTGTACATAGCTTGCCTTTGCTTGCTTTTCTTTCATAATATACATTGTTGGTTCGTGGCTGCTAAACTTCCGTGAGCCATTAATCAGCAGACATGGAAAATTCATCTCTCTTCCACTAATTAAATCTCAAATTGCAACTCCTTCTCGCTCTCCCTCTCGCTCACTCGCCAACACCAACACTAACACTCCAGTTTTAAATCATTAAATTAGTTTTTTCTCTCTCGAAAGAGAGGCAGGAGCACATATGTAGGAGCTTCGTATAGGGAATAGGAAACTGGTTGATGCTCCATTTTCGGATTTTATTAGCTTTATTGCCACCGTGTAGCTCGTAAATTTGATACAATCAGCTTATTTGCTGGGGAAAAAATATCTGTGTAGCAGGATCGGTGTGATGAGCCTTGCTATTTAGTTAGGCTCTCTCTCTCTCTCTCTCAGTCGCCCTTTTTCACTGTCAATTTGGTGGTGGAAGGAACAGGCGATGCGGCGATGGAAGTTGGCTGGGTGCGTCAAGAAGAGGAGGAGGAGGCTCTCAATCTCAAACTGCAACTTATTCTCTCTCCTGCCACAAGTAATTACTGTTATGAAATAATGACGCAAAGGTGATCCTCCTGAGTTAAATGAGTTGGAGGAGAAAATGAAATAAACTCGCATTTTTCCCTGCGTTCAAGGGCAACCCTCCTGTTATCCATTTCGTTGTTTGGTCACTTTTAATGTGCAAACTACAAATGAGCAGGACTATACTTACTGATAGGATAGCAGCCACAGCCACCTCGCCAGTCGCGTTTTTTTTGTTTTTCTTAAATGTATGCAAATTAGCAATGAACTGTTTCATCTCGTTTTCGTGTTCCCTCGTCCTCGTCGTCTTCTTCTCATATAAATCAATTTTCGGCAGAAATCTTTTAGGGCCGAGTTAAGGTTGAGCGAGCCAGGATTTCGGGATTGATTTAAACGAAGAAGAACAATGGGAGTTTTTTTTCAAAAACAGATTACGTTATTACATATTGTGTATTATTATTACATCTTGTTGCAAAAAAAAATCTCCGAGAGAGAAGAAGCTTAGCTGATAGGCTACAAATTCTTTTTTCTCACAAACTACATTTTTTGGCCGGCGGTTATCACATTTGCAATGTTGTAATATGATGGCAGTGTGTTGTGTTGTGTACGTACGTAGTTGCAACTAATCTTGGGATTTTTTCCCCTTTACTTACTTACTTATATATATATATATCCACCCGGGGCAGTCAAGATCTCTAGTTGCACATATCAATCTTCGTCGATCCATATATCCATATTTTTTATATATTTTTTTCCATTTCAACTCGGGCAAGCAAAACATGATGATTAGGATCGTCGTGGAACGCAAATGCAAACGCAACTCCTATCTTGTTTGCAATTACCAATTACTAAAGATTTGCATGAGCATTTGGAGGAGTCATGAGCGAAATTCCGAAATGCTTGTACATTTCTCTCTTCATTAATGAGCATTTTGATGAGTTCACCTTCCCTCGTAACTTATTCTTATTATTACGCAAATAGGGTCCGTGATGGGCTCTGTAGGAGTTATAATAATAATATTCTGGCTCTGGTTGTTATGTGGCTCTGCTCTGCTAATATAATGAAAAGCAGAGCGGCCTGTTCTGATGCACTGGCTGCCCCAGCCCCAGTTGGCCATTGACAGTGATAAATAAATGCACATCCAATTAAAAGTTACACCCATTCCCAACTCCTCAGCCGACGAGCCGAGCACTTGAAAGGTTGATGGCGAATGCGAATGGTGGTGGTGGTGGTGAACTCACAGGAGCTCAATCAGCACACAAGAAGACGAAGAAGAAGAGTTGTTGTGCGTTGTGTGCAGAGCACAAGTTCTCTCAAAATTGAGAACTTGGTGGTGAAAACAATGGAATGGAGGCAGCAGGTTTCCTTCCAATCCATATAAATTGTCGTATAAGCTGACTCTGATGATGAGCGCGTAGCCCGTTTGCGAAGAAGGTTGAAAATTAAAAGGAGGAATAAACCTGTTCCTGTCTTTATAAATCTCTGCCTGCCTGAACTTGCCTTCCCCAAGATGAATTCAGTTTACTTTTTATTAACATCAGTTCAAGTAATGATGAAAGGGCGATGCATAAAGTGTAAGTGACTGTGAACATTGTTTTTTTTTCATCATTTGATCATTTGCCATTATTTTCGTATATTATTTTGCCCGCAAACCATACTACTCCACTGAATCCTCTCCCTTTTATTTTGTACCTCTTCCCATATTCCATTCCCCGTTTTCTTTTCGTTTTTTTTTAAGCTAATGAGTAGTTCGGACTGGGAAATTACATCATCATTCATTCAATCGGATCGGCAATAAAGTATATTAATTAACAGGGGAGTTCATAAAAGATACAATTATTATTTTGGTCGATACTTGAAGGATAAGGAACCGAAAAACATGTTTCAAAACAACGCTAATCCCTCCTCAACTCTTCTTTTGGCTTCAGTTTTCTAATCTCAGGAAATTTCATATTTCCTTGGTCTGCTTGTAATTATATCGGGGGAGGTGAAGATTAGGAAAAAATAAAACATGTTGGTTTTCAACGCTGCTCGCGAATTTATCGCAAAGCCGGTCCATCATGGAGGACGGTAGATTACGTTGAATTAAGTATCTCCTTTTAAAATATGGTGGGTAAAACTGGCACGAAAAGTTGCATAAAACATGTAAAAACGGCGTCTGTTTTTGAAACCTCTCGTTTTGTTAGACAAAAGTGCCCAGGTGCTCACCATCAAACAACTAGAAAACCAATAAATGCCGGATATTTTTAAGATTATAAAAACACCACCTCACATCGACGAGGAGAGAGAGAGGGAGAGAGAGAGAGGAGATGGAGACGGACGGCATTTTAGTCACAGTCCAATTATTCACTTGAGTCATTCACTCCATGTGCTGCTAATTCTGGTCGGTATGCAGAATAAGTTATAGTTTTCACGTTTGGGCCTAATGGCTTATCAGCACAAAGTGATTACTTGCTCACCACCACTCCACCATACAACCACCACCACTTTTCTTCTTCTTCTTCTTATTTCTTATTCACTGCCCCATTAAAAGAGTCTTCTTTTGTGGAAGCGATAATAAAACAATCAAACGTGATCACCAAATGGTCCTTGCTCTTTTTTCGGTATGCAACTTACAAAATAGTACATACCACCAAAAACCAGAACGACGACAGTACAGCATGTTACTTGAATGGCGATTGAAAAAAAATACCTACGTATATTATCATCATACTGTTACAAAGTTGAATAATAATACATAATAATATAATAATAATATGCTCGTCTCATGTGTATAATATCTTGTTGGCCGATGAATGAATGTTGCCGTAATGAGACTGCTCTGTGGCACGGTTGCTGGTGCAATATAATGGTGTATTATCGGGAGTAAAAGGGCTTTCCCCTCATCTCATCTTCTCTCTTCTCTCCTCTTCAGTTTAATTAACTGTCTAACGATTTACGTGCAAAGGAACACAATGTAGTAATAATCACCTTGTTTATTATTATTATTGTTATTATTTTACTCATCTACTCGCTTTACAGTCATCATCAACATCGTCATGATGGCCATCCTATCCCTCTATATCCTCCTCAAAAAACTTCTCATCTTTTTCTCAACTTCTTCTCTTCTAGAAGAGCTGTCATGGGCTGAGGCGATATTGGTCAAGTCGACGAGAAACCAGAGTGGTAGTGTACTCACTTATATTCTTCCCACTTTTTTTAGCTTTACTTCTCTCAATTTTTCTGCATAAATAATAAAGAATAAAGTTGAGTTGCGTAGTTGATCAGTTGAGAAACGGAGGAGGGAGTAAAGTAAAGAAAAAATTATATACGCCTGCAATTCACCTACCACTAACTTCTAACTCTTCTAAAGTCTCCTTGTTTTTTCTCCAACGTTGAAAATTATCTTTCAATTATACCCCTTATTCTCTGCTCTATCCTCTCATGATGATGATGAGCCATGAAGGGCTGACCAGTTTTTTCCTAATTATTTATTATTCTCATGTAAAATTGACAATTAAAATGTTAATATTTTTTGCACTATTACAACAACCATTAAGTTGAGCACGATGGTAATGAACTGCGAGCGCATAATAGCGTCAGTCAGCTTTATATAACAACCATCGCGTCGGACGGGACGGAATCATGACACGATACCATTCAATTCATACCAATCTAGCTTCTACGAAGGCTCTATTCTATCCTCCCAGCATTAATTTGCCTATGCAAAAGATTGGGATTGTTGTTGGGGGCTCACTCACTAACGAAGTCTGATTGTTCATAACTAACTTGTTCGCCGCTGCGCTGCAATGTGGAATGATAACAATGGGGAAAATGGTTATTTATAAGAGAGTGTTCGCCTTGATGGCCTTTCATTAACCACTTATTATTATGGATGTAGCTCACATTATTTTAAACGAATAACATGATCTCTTCAGAAAAATCAACCATTTTACAATGAACTGCGAGGTGGTTCGGACGTAGAGGGAGGGTGGCTAAAAAGACGGTTTTGTTTTGTCCTGCGTATTTCCCATTTTTCCATCATCCACCCGAAGTTTAGGAGAAGTAAAAGGGGTTAGTTTTTTTCGATGGGGAGAAGAAGCTCTCCTTAAAAACATCATTCTTTTCTCCCTCTCAAGTGGGAACAGGCAGGACCGGCGGATGAGATGATGAGAAAACTATTAAAAGTTGTAGAGCCTGGCATTTTAATGAGCTTACTTCTTTCAGCTGAAAATCAGTTTATATTCAGTGGTCATTAGTGAACTGCATGAAAAATCATGTTGGTTCAAATTCGCTCCTCGAGTTAATGGCTGTTTTTGTTAATAAACGTGAAACTTTGTAAGAAAAGAAAGAAAAAAATCCTTTTTGCTCGTTTTTTACGCAATGTAGTCAGCAAGTAAGTAGTTTTTTAAAGGTTCACCTTTAACAAAACTTTAAAACATTTTTTCTTCGAGCTGTGTGAGAACTTTAAGGATCTTTGAATTAGCATCCTATTGAAGTCGGCACCAATACGACCAACGAACGAACGAACGAACATTTTTGCGAAATGAAAGTTGCGTTGGGTCTCTCTCCACAAAGGAGATTTTAGTGTTCTCAGGGTTTTATCCTTCTTCCTCCATTAAGGGTTATTATAAGGAGGGCGCTAATTAATATATTATTTTGTATTTAAAGTGGTAAACCTGGTCGTGCGGTGTGGGCTCAAATTGCAGCCCATGTTTTCAATGTTTATCATTTCAGATTGCTGCTCCAAGATAGGCAATAATGTGCGGTGGACATGAATAACCACTAGAATTTGAGGTGTATCACGGCCTAGCATCTCTATACGCGATGGCTATCGTTTTGAATGCAAACTCATTGACCTGGAAAAAATGTAGCTGACTTGACATCATAGGATGGAGCATATAGCTCAAACTTTAACTTTTTTTTAAAAAATAATCATTCAAGTGGGTGCAATAATTTTATGGCACAAAAAAATCCTGAATTTTTCTAGAACATAATGTAACAGCACATTTTTATTGAATATGGGTTATCACAAAGGAGCCGAAGCACTAGCGAACAAGTTACCGCACAAAACTCAATAAAACTAATATCAATGCCGCTAACTAAAATTATAATAATACCTACTCCACTCCATCCACTAGATTACTCGGCTTTCTTTCTACGCACTGGTGATATTCAATAAAGACGAAAAACCTTCGACTCTGTTTGCAAATGACAAGCTATACCATACCCACTTGTTGTGCTTGTTCCACCACTTTCCTTCCAAAGCATAAAGTTCAACAGTGCCGTGGTGGTGGTGTATTTTGTACGTACTCCTCCGGGAGGGAAGTCTTCATGCGTGAGTCTTCTTCTTCACGTCCAGTTTCAAGGCTGGTTCGCTCCTGTCGCTTCTGGCAATTCTGAAACGGACTGCGATACGACTTACGTACGACGTATATTGGATTGAATCCAATGGGATGATAAAATGTAAGGAATAAGTATATCGCATAAGTAATATTCATAATAACATCAGATCAGCTCAGCTCGCACAGTTCACACAAACTTCTTTCTTACCAAAACCAATAGGTCCACAATATTATTATATTTTTTGTGAAGATGCAGCTCGCGAGTCTTGTTGTTGGTGTTAGAGAGATGGGATATTATATAGGTAATGTTAATACAATGTCGTAGTTTTGCTCCCAGGCTCGAGCGTACAGCGTTGTTGTTGCGCTGCTCCTTCTTCGTTGTGATCCGCCGTGCTCACAAAGAAGAAGAAGGAGAACTTATTAAATTTTAATAAATACAATTTTGATAATATAATATAGGGATTTTTATTGCCGTGCTATGAGGACTGGAGCACACGCGGGTCCCATAAAACTCCCAAGGAGGGATCACGGAATCTTTATAGCTAGAATTTATGAGAATTGTAAATTGTAAATAGTAATATTTCTCGAGGATAAATACTCTTTTACTTCGCCTTCTTGCGTACTCCAAGGAGAAGGGGAAGACGCGAGCAAAGAGCCAATGTGTATCGAATTATTGCGTGGCATCTTCGCTCTCCTTTTTGCAATAATACCCACCAAAAAACGAATAAGAAAAGAAGAAGAAAAAAAAAGAGTATTTTGCTTAGTAGCTGAACGAGCGAACGAGCAGAACAACAAATAAATACATTTTTCTTTCCCATATTCTCATTCTCTTCCATCATGATCCTTTTTTACTGTGTCCATACTACTCAAGTATTTTATATATATTTTTTTCTCTCAAGTCACACAAGACAATAACCAACTACAGTTTCAGCAGGCAGACTCCCTTTTTTACTATGTATTTTGCCAGCAAAAAGTCCCTTTTCTTACAAAATGTTTTGCAGCCGCCTGGCTGCCTGTTTGTGCATATTATTATATATTCTTTCGCGTTATATGGCTCACCTTCCGTTCCGTCTGCCTTTGATCACTCATCTGAAAAATACGATCCATTTTCATTATATTTATAATGCAAATAATACAAAATATTATGTACACGCTGCTCCTTTA
>JAANSN010005383.1:0-12578 GCA_036850665.1 Dicranocentrus wangi | reverse complement strand
AAGTGGTTTGAGGATGTTGAGGGGCGCAACATTGAGGAAATTCTGGCGAAAAGGGGAGAAAGGGTTATTAAAGTTTTGGCGTCAGATGTCAAAGAAATTGAGCCCGAATAAAAAAATCCTATATGATTTAATTAATTGGAAACTAGTATTGTATTTAATTGTATTAATAGATTTGTATTTTCTAATTGAGCTTGAAGCTACTTTGCAAATTCGCTAGTTACGTCCGTTTTGTCCTTTCCGACTTGCATGTAGCTCGTTATCCACCCATGTAAATGACATGATATTATACCACCTAGATTTAAATTAAAACAGCAACACACCAAATGCTTCTAATGGCGATACTGATGCTGAGGACAATTTTACTTGTAATTAGTATGTATTATGTATGCATTTGGTTCATATCAAATGTTTTATTTTTCGAAATGATATTGATATTACAGCCATGATTCTTAATTTGTAGTCGTGTGTTAACTTTTTGCGTTTGACCACCTAATTGCCACTTTACAAGTGGAAGGTGGTTAAAGATGGTGATTTCACTTTACTCTTCTTCGTGGGCAAATGGATCGGCGCAAGTCTGACAATGGAGATATTAACACATGATACATTAATTACATTTAAAGCAAAGGTGTAGCTTTGGTTTAAAAGCTAGCGACGGTTATCGAAGGCTTACCTCCATAATTGCGCTCCACATGCAGACCAAGTATGACTTGTAGTTGGAGCAGACATGGTCCGAGTGTGCGGTTCCCAATGCAGTGGCATTTCTTCCACAACCCATAACCTCCTCCTCGATTTCCGCTCTGGCTTCTTGACTGACAAAACTAGAACTGATCATTTCCTTCAGTTTAGATTCAACTGGTAAACCTTTCGTGTCCAACTATATGATAGACAGACATGCTAAATGTTTTTTGCAGCATACAGGTGGCGAATTAGTGATATGAGAAGAAGTCAGATCAGAGTGTGAAATCTTACCGCACCAACTTTGGTCAAACCACATACAGCTCGGCACTAAAAAACGTAAAATTCAATGTTACTTTTAATTTCTTATATATTTTATAAGAAACTATTGACTCGTCACATACAGCTCTCCCAGACTTGCGTCCTTCAGACTCTTCATCATCTTCACGTTTAACTTCCTTCCTGCACTCCTTCATACTCTTTTCGAATTCCTCATTGGGAACAACAGGTTCTCCCCTGCACTTTAAATCCTTTTTGTGATGGTGGTGATGATGATGATGGTGGTGGTGGTGGTGATGATGACCCTTCTCCTCACCAGCTGCCTGCGCACAAAACGAGTACCCTTCAATAATTTTTAAGGTACTAGGAGAAATTACTACAATTAACAAGTGGCACTACTTACAACAGCAGCTACTGCAACTAACAGGGCTAGTGCTACGAAAAATTTCATTTTACTTTCTTAGAGACGACTTTGTAATGATATCACTGCATAAATCCTCTGGAAATGAGATTAGACTCATCCCTTCAAAGTTAATTTATAGTGGTTTCATGTATCCAACTTTTGCGATTTTGGGATGGAGCAATGTAGACGTAAGAGACAAGTTTGACATGCGAATCTTTTAGCATTCATTACTTACAGAAATATACATTTGACTCACTACTATTATTGTTAACAGATTTATTGAGCAGATTTTGAAATTATTCAAATCGAGGATTAATAAGGATGAATTGCATGTTGTGCAAAATTCCACAATGAATGGCAAATTGAGCTCGACAGGAAGTTTTCAATTTCTGTGACTTTAGTACAATACAATTTTTTTCGAGGTCATTCATAGCGCTACCTCAAAGAAATATTTTGGAATTGGCAATGGCGCAAAATCAACAGCGGCAATACTTGTCATTTCTCCAATATCCGATCCAAGTGGGTTTTAGCTGGTATTGCGGAAATTTTTGAAGCTACCTGTTCACCTTTGTATAAGTTTGTATGAACAACATAAACCCTTTAACAGCATCCTATCGTGTTACATGCTTATTCATATACTTTAGTCCCAACGCACTATGATCGTATTAACGCACCACGTAGATCATACGTCAGTTGTCACTTGTCACCATCATCATCAAGGGTCACTGTATTATGGTATTCAGAGGAAACTGTTCCAGGAGCATAATTTTGTACTCATTATTAATATATTTCATCACAAGTTGCATGACTATGACTATTTGTCTTCGCAAAAACACTACAAGAAAAATAGAAACGTCAGCAGAACTCAGGATGTCAGACGTCATTGAAATGACATCCATTCACACTACTGCTTGGTTTATTAGCTTACTTGTTCATTTAGACTAGGTAATCCTTTCCCATCCCCTGATAACAACACGGCTTATCTCACGCCAGTCATCTTGATCAGATCATCATTAGCATATAATATATATATTATGCTACAATAATTACGTAAAATGAATGGACCCGTCCGGCTCAAAGTGCAGACACATACTTATATATACCCCATGCAACAGTGACCATTGTTCCCTTCCCGCTTTGTCTCACAATAAATTATTAATGTTAGAGCTCAGCGGAGGATGTAGACGATTATTGTTATGCAATAATGTAAGCTATAAAAATAACTTCATTTGTCAAGGCGGAAGTAATAAAGCATAGACGCAGCAAAAGAGTCCGCGTTTTATTCTCAGTAACAGCTTTTGTAAAACAATGAATTCGCAACCCTTTAAGTCACTCCTTCCGCCGATACCTTTCCCCTTTATTCCGCTGCAGTGCAAAAAAA
Source organism: Dicranocentrus wangi (assembly GCA_036850665.1). NCBI lineage: Eukaryota > Metazoa > Arthropoda > Collembola > Entomobryomorpha > Entomobryidae > Dicranocentrus > Dicranocentrus wangi. The sequence continues at coordinate 9,840 of JAANSN010005383.1, read as the reverse complement.
AAGTCGTATTTATTTATTGCATGTTTTTTGCTCAATCCATTTTCTAATTAATACTCGATTTTATTGTAATTCTGAATTGAGAACATTTTTTCGCCGAGTGGTACCTCGTTGTTGTCTGTCTGGCAGTAAATGCACCTTTTTCGATTGTTTTGTGTAGAATAGCGGCATATTTGCAAGACGTGCTGTGTCTCTGCTTTTTTGCCTTGTTTTTTCCTTTTAATGGAAATTTCGTAGGCTGATTTGATTTATCGAGCAATTCCACTGCAGGTCGGTTACATCGTAAAAATATTGATATAGGCGCCTTGCACCACTTCCAACTTGATGTCGAGAAAACCCGTAAAAGAAAAGCGACATACATTTAGCAGCGAGGTTGTTGTGTCTCTACAATTTATATGACCATTTTTTGTATGATTATTGAACACTCGATCTTCGACAGTATCACCACGCTTTCCAAAAACCAGAGCACAACAGCTTTTTTTTTATTATTGGCAATAGGGGTTCTGGGTTCAAGATTCTGATTCAATTTCAATCAAGATGGACACACTGTAGGTAGGTAGGTGATAATTGGAGGAAAGGAGAGCATGAGCGTGGTTTTAGTACTTGAGATTCACTTGCAATTCATGACTCAATCTTTAGTGCATTTAGACAATATTTAGACAAAAGTGGAGACGGAGATAGAGTTTTCGAAGCGCACATATTATTGCCTGCACGCATTATATGTATATATACTCCCTCCATAATCAATCTAAACTTGATCAATATTATTTCAATATTTTCCGAGTTGGACTGGTCTATCCCACTCATATACCTCTCTTGCTTGACACACCTGTTTCCCAAACAGAAGAATGCACACTGGCCAGGTCATGGTTTCCCAGTTGACCCTACCCTAATCTGATCTGATTAAATTTCGAATTAAACTTGAAATACGCACGTGTCCCTGTCCTGTCTGGTCGACTAAATTGCGAAAAAATTGACTCATGTGGCATTCATCACTTGGTTATATGATGTGAGCTGGGCGTGTTTTACGACGCGACAGCAGCAGCAGCCCATTTTTTTCGCTAATAATACCCATACCCAACAATCAAGTAGCATTTTGGCCGTGTTCTCCCGCACCATTCCCCCAAACACCAATTGATAGACGGGGACGAGTAGCAGGAGCATTTAATAATAATATAAAAATACCATTTCAACGAGCATTTTGCCTTGTTCTCAATCCATATGAGCGTAAGGGACTCGCGTGACTAATAAATAAGGCAACCAAGTAGCCACAAAGAATTATGGAATAAAGAAAACTAATATCCGTTTTTTACAAAATATCCCTAACAAAAGGGTTATCAATCGTATATCAAATATCATGTGTGTGTAATCTAGCCAAAAAATAAAATCCAAACATAAATATCATTGTTCAGGTTCACGTCATAGCCGAACACGAAAATAGACCTACACCAGAACACCTCACGACATACGACGTGCGCATTATTTCCATAACACATTCGTAAATAAAGTTTTTTACCTCCTTGTATAACATTCATCATGGCAGAGAACATGAGCATGACCTGGGAAAGTGTCTCCTTTCGTTTTCCCACCTGCCATGACATAAGTACCTTCGCGCAGAATAGAGTCAACAAAAAAAATACGTGTTCGATCCCATTGAATCATCATGACCACCTGAATCGTTACCAAACTTGGGCACAGACTCAACAAATTACGTCAGCAGACGCAGAAATATTTAAGGTAAAAACAGCAGGAAGATTTAAAACACATTATTGTCCGTGTATTTCCACAATTGGAAACAAATGCAGGTGTGGCTCATCAACTCCCAAAAAAAAATCTAGGATATTTTTTCCTCAGGATTATTACTTTTTTTTCGTTGCGGAATTCACAAGAATGCATAGCGATTCGATTAATATTTGAGGTACACTTTATCATCGATGTCATCTCGACTGAACATGACAGATTACATTCATAAGTCAACAATAGGCTTTTTCATTGAGTGTCGAACTTGTGGCAGCTCCCAGCACTGACCAAAGTCACAGGTCAATCAACGAGAGCGAGAAGGGGTCTCGAAGAGTCTGGAGTAAAAGTTTTTTAGGTATATCATGTAATTTGACATCACATGTATGTACATCACACATTTTTGTCGGCGTGTACTTTGACTCTTTCGAAATTAAAAGGTGCGCAGGAGGGGTTTTCTCTTGTGCAAACCACACAGTGAGTGGGTCATGTTTTAGTGACCATTAAGTACCAGCACTATACAATATATGTATACGACGAGATAAATCTCTATTTTAGCTTAACAAACAAATCGTCAGACACTGGGCATATTAGCTAGATATTTATTTTTTTTTTGTTAACAATGGCAAACATATAGTATTGGCCTGAATAAAACGTGAAGACCTCGCTTTGTAAGGGTAAGGAAAAATATGCGAGAATCCCCTTTGTTCCTAGATGCGTTCAGCTGTTGACTGATTGTTCATGACACGACAGTCAAAGACGTGTCAGACTTTTGTAGGATTTTCTATCAAGTCTCTGAGACCCACGTGACACGAGCGGAATAGAAAGGTTATAAAAAAATACTGTATATATCTCAATTTTTTATAACCTAATCACCCATCTTAATAACGTTTTTTTATTATTATTCATTTGCGATTTAAAGTAGAAGCATGAGCCCAGCACCCATCCCATCCCATATGGATGGAGACACGCGTCTTCAATGATAATTTGTGTTTGCGATGTAACGGCAAATTGCTCGTCGTCTTGCGCGTGCCTTGTGCCTAACACGTCTGGATAGAACGGAATGTATGAAAATGTGGAGCAGTGTGCCAAGAGCAAACACACGTTTCGGGTGACATTCTTGTGTAGAAAATATAGTGCCACAGTTGGGCCCTAATTCTAATGTCGTTTGAAAACGTGACGTGTGCTCTTGAGACGTGTAATGAAATCGGGTGATCAAATATCAGATTACAAATGCACCATGTGTGCTTGATAAGTCTATACCAATTACCAATCCTGGTGATAACGATCTTGTTTGTTTTTACGATAGCAAATTATATTTTTATATTACCTGTTCGTACATTTACAGATATCCCAGTTGAATTCATCTTCCAATAATTCCAATTCACATACCTATAGTTTACATAAAATATAGCGGTTATACACAAGCATTTTTTCCTTAAAAAGTCGAAATTTTCCAAAAATTATCTTCAAGCACAGTGCATAGCCTGCCGCCTTCTTCACAAAATAGATGACACTTTCGCTCCTCTGTAAAAAGAGGCTTCTTTATAATCCTTTGAAGTAATGAAACACTTCAACTCTCAGATTTTTTTTTACTCATCTCTCATTTTCCATTTATTTTGTATCATCTTTTTTTATTTTGTTGTTGTGAAACACTCTCCGAGGATGACTTCAGTCACGTCTGCTCTGATTTCTTTGACCTTATCCAATCAGAGACTTTTTCTTTATCGACAAATCCTTTTTTTTATTGGAGGCAACTGCTACAAGGAATAAACGATTCCGTGCATAAAAATGTCAGAATGACATTTAGAAAATAAGCACTAAAGTTTTATAAAGTAGCTGTGAGGGACCCTCTCTTAATGTCTTTATGATTTTACCGTTCAATTCTCACTCTCAACCGCTCAAAGGCTTTTTTAACTCAGATTTCTGCTTTGAAAGCATTTTCCTCATTATAGAATTGGATACATTAAGGTAGTCTTGTACGTGCCTGTCTGGCTTTTAAAACACCTCCTCTCGAGCAAGGTTATGAACTATTTTTTGTTGCAGTAAATTCAACGAAAATTTTCTTGAAGAAGTCATTCCTGCCAAAAAAAAAGTGGAAAAAGCGAAACCAATTGATTATTGACAGGGGAATTGACGTGATGAGCAAGGTTATCACTCATGCACTAATTATTACCCTCATGTGCACAAACAATTTTGAAAAAAAATGAATGTCAGGCAGAAATCCATTCATTCCGCATCACTTGGAAAGAGTTTGGCTACCAAGGTAGAAAAGCTTTATGGGAAATGGCATATTATATGAAATACTACTCACCACAATGAGTGAACTATGTGTGTTCCTTGACGGTACTAGAAATGGGCATCCTCAAAAAGTACAGGTTGTCAACAATGAATGAATATGTGTCTGTAAAATAAAGCTATATTTTCACATTGTCAATTGAACATTTACTCTCCGCCGAGTGAGAAGCATCACATTGGCAGACAATAGCAAATATTTTCTCATGTGAAGTCTGACACGATGTGTGGGATTCCTGCTTTTAGCGCCGTTCAGGGTCAGAGACTAACTCACGTTGTTTTGAAGTGCCCGTTGTAACTTATATGACGGAACAAGAGCTTCCACTTTAGGTACGCCATTTAAAACAAAAATTTAATCACTAACGACCTTGCGAATTGTTACATATTGTTATGATGGTGAGAAGGTGTCACTGGTAATGGCAGTGGTTTATACTGTGCATCCTAATTAATTGCCAATTTTCACCATTAACCGTCAAACGTAACAGCAGTGCTATAAACATAAAAGCATTTTACTTGCAATAATAAAGCAAGTTGCGTTTGGTTTGATACAAGCAAAAATATGCGTTTTTAGGTTGATGTGGACTTATCCATTGTCTATGAGAATAGTTGCTGGGAGTTGTATCTTTTAGAGGAATCTTTTTGAAAAATTCTAAAGTGAAAGGGTATCAAAGTGGCCCTGAATTAGACCATATGTATATAACTACCTTCACCTTCTAATTTGAATTTTTTTTTCATTGGGGTCTCATAAATTGCTGACAGTTTTTATGATGTGTCATCCTTTCCACAACAACACGGGGGGATTCTTCTTCTGAATATCGATGAACATGAATGAAAGTGAAATGTGCTCACACGTTTTTGGATGATTAGAGTTGTGAAATAGGATGGGGAAATGGGAAAAATAAATATTAATCAGTAAACTTCATATTCCCATTTCATTAGTTAGACAAACCAATCAAATCCAGTTAGTGCGAAATGGTAATCAATACTGGCTCGTATTGATTAAGTAAGTGTTGTTTTTGTGTACGGACGGGCGAACAATGCGCCAAGGTACTCTCAATACGTCCTATCAGAAAAACAACATCTAATGAAGCTCACGTCAAAATTCACTTTCAAAATTCAAAACAAACGTTTTATCACAGTTTTGATCGCGCATTCACCATCATTCACTCGCATGGACCATATTGCACAACGGTATTTCTATTAAAAATAAAATAATTTTTGATCTAAAGGGAAAATGGAGTGATCACGATTTACAAAGTGATACCACATGCTCGCATTTATCCTCTCAAATTTCATTTAATATTCAATCAAAAAATGTGACAGAATGGATACACACATAACGTTGACGAAAGCAAAATTGTAAATTTTTATTTAAACCACTTTACACGACTCAAATCTAGATTTTTTTTGTTACAAAACAATATATATGGATTACGATTTTTTTGCAACATAGGTAAGTTTAAATACACGTGACAAACCTACGGTATAGTATTTCATACGGCCACACATTTCACGTAGTAGCAGCTCGTGACTTTTGTGAAAAATGCACAGTCTCATTGGCTATAATGATTGTGCTCCAAATTTTTCTACCAGAAACTTGACCAATGACGCAAAGCAAAAATTGTTGCAGTTTCAATAATACAGATTATCTCTCCATCTTTACTCAAAAAGAAAGACTTGACCAATATGCTACCGTTTTTGCCTGAAGGTTCCACTTTTGAAAACCCTGTAGTTGCAATTTGCAACCCAAATTATAAATTGCAATGCCAGCCATTGTCGATTTTTATAGTCGCTCAGTGTGCAATGTGCACTGACTGACGATTACTCTCAACTCAAGGATTGCATATTTGAATTCATGACTACCAATTACTCCTGACATTACTCTGGGGTCCACCCTTCAACTTTGGAAATAGTCTTTAGTCCCCCAAGCCCTTTTCATTTTCCGAACATTTTTACATCAAGTTATGCCGAAAAGGAAAATGTACATAATGGCATGAAAAAGTGTATCAGTAGCAGTGCGAGAAAATATATACCCTCTGCTCTATACTTCTGTTTCATAATGCAAACTGCCTTCATGTGCAATTTCGCAGGGAAAATGTGAACTGAAAACGTGGCTCATTATATATATTTTTTCCTTTATATCACTATCATCTCTTTTTGTCGCATAATAATTATATCCCCTTCGAATCCATTTCAGGTTGTGAATTACAATCTACAATACACCTGATCTAAGTGTATTTTTCTATTTCTCATGCGCAAGGTATTGAGAGGAAAATAGGCGAAAATGCAGGTAAAATGATTGGATGCAAGTTTGAAGTGCATTTTTATTGCAGTTTTGCACTCGTAACATATTGCTGCACTGCAGGTATATGACATATTACTATATACTCACCAGTTCACTTCCCTTTTTAGCCTGACCACTCCAATCTAAAGTGTGTTGTTTACTCCACTCCGCTAGCATGCCGAAGAGGTGTGTTTATATGCTGCATAGAAAATTTTGATTTTGTCTGATAGCGTATATATGTTTGATTAAATAATTTATCTATTGTTTCACCAACTCTCGTAGTGCATATATTTATCCCCTCACCGTGTAATCGTTTGCTCAGTTCCCCATTTCCAATTAGTGGCAGTGATGTACACACTTCTCACACTTTTGTTACCTGTCTACTCCGTTTTTTGCTAATTTGAGTGATATGCATGTTCGTTAATGTCTTGTAACGCGACCACGTACAGCCAAACAATCACGTAGTGGTTGTGTACCAGCAAATAATGCAAAGTCGTGAACACCAGTTTTTTCTAAATTAGGCGAAAGGCGCAACTGCAAAATTAATACAATAGGTCAGCAGTGCATTGTTAAGTAATGTCGGAGGGAGAGGAGCAAATTGTTGAAACATTTTGCTAAAAACCAGCCTGGCAAATGAACTGACCTGATTTACACCTACTTTTACTTACGATGTGAACATGGCGAAACTGAAGCGTCTTAAAAATCAAATCGTGAATTAGTCATTAAAACTGCTAGCAAAATGGTACTTTATTGGATTACAGGGAAATGTGAGGGTTAGGATTTTATTGAATAGCAAAATCCTCCTAGCTTATATATTGACCCCGTGTTTGAGCATGTGGGGATGGGGAATGCTATATTTTTTAATTATTATCAAACCTTTGACATACCGACATGACTTTTGTTGTCGGTATATCGTACTAATTGTACGATTGTCGATAAGCCCCACACTATCCGTGTTTACTTACTTGTGCATGCTTATTTGCTCAATCGATTATTGTAGTAATCAGCATTACCCTTTCTTTGTTACACGGTGAAGTGACAGTCGCTAATCAGCTCCTTGACGCCTTCCTCGTCCCTCCATATTTTTACCTAGGCAAATTAGCCAATTGGATTGAGCAAAAAAAATTATGTATTTTCTCTGTTGAGTGGGCTGCTGCCGATATCTCCAAAAACTATTTGAGGTAACCTGAATGCTCATTTCCGTTCATTGGGTTGACCTCCTCCCTCCAATTTCCAAGTGCCAAGAACTTCACAATCACTTTTTTTCACGTATCCTTGAGAAGATACTGAAAAAGCCGAAAGTCACAATTATCGTGGTATCATTTGTTTTCCGATCAGGGTTTTTGTTTTTCAGAACTACAGTTACAGTACAGCACTAGCCTAATTACAGACATTCCGAGGATGACGTAGTTACTTGCCTATATCCATTTGAATCTGATTGCTTCAGAAATTACTTCGATCTTGACGTGCCACTGTGGTGACATATCATCATAATATCATATAGCCATGAACATGAACACAATCGAAGGCTCTATTGAGGAATCCTCATCTACAAACCACAATCAATCACCTTTCGATAAACCGTTCCTATCCCCGAGACGAAGCGAAAATAGTTACCTAACAAAAAAACGACTACTACTACCTATTTAATCACACAATAATCCTCTACAAAGTAAACTTCCCGATTTGTATGTACCTACACATTCTCAATGTATATCTACATCTACCTACCTACCTACCTACTACCTACTTAAGTATGAGACTATTACCTCATGACCACATACATACTTTGTAAACATTTTTTTCCTCCACCACTTCACTCCGTCGTTCACAGCTTCCCTTGCGGCAGAAAACTTTCCCTTGAAAGGAACATCCCCACAATAGTCCCATCCATTAAGAAACTCGGTAAATTAGTAGCAAGTGACGATTGTAACTACACTACTACACACCTACCCAACTATTACTCGAACAACACTGGTCACCAATTTCCCACCGTAATCATAATGGTGAAGTAATAAAAAAAGGGTATAATCTCTCGCTCATAATATATATCTCTAATATTTTGCACAGTCACCCCTGTGAATATCATTTTTAGGTATTTGATAAATGCTACAAATTTCCAGACATAATGCACATAATTTATTTTTTTCAACGAGGGAGGATACATAAAAATCGAGATGCCTCTGATATTACGCGTTGCGCGAAAAGGGAAGGTGCAATAATGGGAAATATAGTGACAACCTATGTGATCACAGTAGCATTTTGAAAACATATGACTATGAATTTTTATTGACAAAGGCTCATAATTTATATTGATAAAAGCATTGAGACTATCACAATGTGTATGTGTTAGAGATGGGGCGCGTTACACAGCAGCACGTAATCAAATCACTGAAAGATAGTCAAAAGACATCATCATCATCATTTGAAACACCCTGTTTTGTATTCATTGTAGTACATCTCAGATTATATTCTGGTTAGTTGTCAATAAACTTATTGAGCGTGATGTGATGTGTGTGTGTGATGTGCGTGTTTTGTCTAATGCAAAAATAGGAGGAGAGATAGTTCGTCAATTGCAAAAATCATTTTACAAGTCATCAATAACATAATGCGTCAAACTTCGTTTACGGAAGGAAAGCATTATATTATATTGTATGCAAGCTGATTTGATTACTCAAGAAAGAGACGAGGGATATGATTTTCTGATGTTCGTATAGACGTATCACATTAAAAATGATGACACGACTGATACAAACTGGCGTGCCTTACTTTTGTGATATCGTTAAGATTAAAAGGTTTTTGGGATTTGATTTGTGGCGTGTGTAATAAAAGGGGAAATTTGTAAGGGGTTGCTCTCAAAATTAAATGTGACTTTAAATACCATCTTAGAAAATTGTCTGAAAGAGAAATAATGGAGCAAAAAGGGATATTCAAAATTTCTCGTATATCCACATAGCCCAACTATAACTGCTCACGTCTGGCGCGGATGTAATTAGAATGACTCGATCAGAATTGATTTTTGATTTGTAGTTTTTTTTTACTCCACCTGATTATCTGTCATTATTTAATTTCTCGAAAATGCCACCGACTACACTACATAAACTTCAACTTGACAAAATAACATTTAAAAAAATCCTCAAAAACGAAATCAGGATCCTGAAGTAATCCCACTTAATTTCAAAATGTGTGTTTGCACTAAAATGTAAATAGCAAAACTGGTTTTCGCCAGGAGTAAATAATGAATTACATTTGAATGACAACAGAAAATACGATGACATGCAATGTGATGTGAGCACCAAGCCGTTCTACACTTGGGTGCAATATGAGTGTATGGAGCTTTTATCATTTCCTAATAGGTAATCACACGGTGTATATATCTACGTAAGTAATTATCCACCTCGCGAGAAAGGGGGTAGGGTATATAATATGGTCTTCCACATTTTGAAAACATAATATACGCGAGAATTATATCACCTAAAATATTCTCATTCATTACCATTATTTTCCAAATCAATATACATTATGCA
>JAANSN010005382.1:0-12578 GCA_036850665.1 Dicranocentrus wangi | reverse complement strand
AAGAGTGCATCCATATAGGCATAGGCTGTTGTGTGGCACACGGTTAAAATTCGCTTCACCAATGCAAATGCGAGGGTTTCAATTCAATATTTCTTCATACACAGCTTATTTTCGGTTAATTATTATACGGCAATAAACCACAAATACTCGTAATCGGATTTACTCGTTCCTCGTTTTATTTTGGCGACAGAGCTGCTGGACTATTTTTTTATATAAATTTTTGTAGATTATAAAAGCACAAGAGTTGACCGATTATTCAGAATCGCTTTCTTCATAATCTTCCTCGGAGAGCTGAAAAAAGGTGGAATCATCATAAACATCATAGTCATCATGATGGAAAATACCTAGCTGTGAATCCGTTATTAGCTCGCTGCATACTTTAAGCGAGCTTATGATATGATGCACCCCTGATAATCCTCTGTCGGTAACGCTTTCCTATAGTACGTACCTACTTGATGTGCTTTATTAGCAATAGTATGGGGTATTCATTTGGGGTGTTATTGGGTACGTTATATATATATCTATATATATATATTGGGATGCCCTTGAGACTTCGACGAATAATGGATACAATACAATTGATCATAAAATTACTTATTGGATTTCAAAATCATGCCGACACTATATTGCCCGACATGTAATCTTAAAAGCTAAAAAAATGCTTTACTCATTATTGCTCACATGTCGTAAACTCACAAACAAATATGCAATAGAATGTGCAATTATATTTATTAGCCCCATTTACGTCCGTCCGTAAATTACCTTGTAGCCTTGAATTGTTATGCGATATTGCGACACTGTGTATTCCATGAACTCAATGCCAACTAAGATCTGAAAAGCATAATATTCTTATTTGTTGAGTACGAACCATTATATCGGCAAAATAAAAATAAATAAAACTAAAAAAGGTTAGAGTAGTGATCCGTTCTTGTGTGATTGGTTTTCAAATCAAAACGAGCCAGCGCAGCGTTCATTCTCCTTTCCTCTATCTATTCCATTCCAGGGAAAATGGGTAAGTTGGATGGAAGTCCAACAAAGAACATGTGTAGTAAACATGTTTAAATATAATATGTGCAATCCATATTGTTTTTTCACTGTAGGTGGCACCAGTGAGTACGCGTGGGTGACCTCGGTTGCAGGCGAGGACCAGGTTGTCAAGGCTCTTGTCCTGGCAAGATCGTTGCGTCGAGTGAGCACTGGATTGAAGACGGTGGCCATCACTACTCCCTACCTTTCCAGGGCATCCATGGTGAAGGTGGCGGCGGAGTTTGATCTTGTGAGCATTCATCAGGAGGAGGTAGCGGTGGATCCGGGGAAGAGGAGGAGGAGCAGCGATGAAATCGAGAGAGCATTGAAGGCTCACGGGTACTCTCTGAAGAACCTCTTTGAAACGTGCGTTTATCTTCCGCCCACCATGATGGTACGAAGGCGTAGTCATTGTCATTTTTTAAAAATCGGCTTACAAATATATTGCTCGCACATAAGCCTCTGGCTCACATTAATTTTAAATTGCAGGTAATTAAAAACTGCGACGCGTTGTTTGACAAAGAGTATTCCAGCTCGCATTTCCGAGAAGATCCCTTCAATCTGGCAGCATACATATTCCATCCGACTAATAATAGTAATAGGGAATTTGAAACTCGGCAGTTGGATTCTGAAGGTGGCAGTAGTGGCAGCACTTCATTCTCAAATATAAACTGCGTTGGACTGGAGATTGGCCTTGTCGCGGAGGTGGCGGTGATGGTGGGGAAAGACGGAAAAACAATTGTCGACTCGTGAGTACCACAATTTTGCAAATTACCTAAGTATTTTCCTGATGGAGCCTGTTTGGTGTTGGGGAGTGGGGTGGGGTGGAAATGTGGATGAAAGGATGAAATGGGGTACATTTTTATTATTTATTAAATCAAGGGGAGCACCGCTGGATGGAAGCATGGTTAATTTTGTCGGGGAACATCCGTCCGATTTGTGGGCAGCGGGGGTGGAGTTGGAGCAACTCGTGAACGGATGCGGGACCACGCTTGCCAAGGTGTATTTTTTATAGTTTAATTTAATCCAAGGATAAATAATTGGTACTCCCAAACTGAACTCGTCCTACTATAATACCGAAATAATATTGTAGCTTGCCATCGCGACCTGTTGCTCCCTCGCAATGGGAAATCATCAAGGTGGAACTAGAAGCATTCCCAGTGGTGGAGGCGGTAGGTACGGAAAACGTGAACCAGTGGCAGTTGTAGGGATGGGCTTCCGGCTTCCCGAAGCAAGCACCCAGCAAGAACTTTGGAGTCTCTTGATGGAGGGGAGGGACGCCGTCAAGCGAGTTCCCCCTCACAGGTGGACTAGTTCGCAAACACGAACCCATTGGAATAGATCCAACTCAAAGGTGGAGGCCGGCTTTTTGGACGTGCCCATTGATGAGTTTGACGCAAAGTTTTTTGGACTTAGTCCAAAAGAGGCGGAGGTTCTGGATCCCCAGCAAAGGCTCCTACTGGAAGTGAGCTGGGAGGCTTTGGAGGAGGCTGGAATGGATCCTCTCTCCCTTCGCGGGAGTCGCACTGGGATATTCGTGGGAAGCTGGAAACAGGACTACAAGGAGCATGCCCTGTTCGCTCCAAATTTTGACTTTTTCCGGAACTATATGGGCAGCTCGATTGCGTCCGAGTCAGCCCGGCTTTCCCACTTTTTGGGTTGCGTTGGGCCCTCCATTTCTATCGAGAATGCTTGCTCCTCCTCCATCGTCGCGGTGGACATGGCGGTTCACAGCTTACGGCGGAGGGAAACGAATCTGGCGTTGGCTGCCGGGGTCAACCTCATTCTCAACCCGTTCACGCACAAGACGATCGAGGGACTCCTGTCACCCAACTACCGGTGTCGCACATTTGACGCTAAGGCAGACGGTTTTGCGAGGGCAGAGGGAGCTGCAACCCTTGTTTTGAAGAGATTGTCAGACGCGCTGAAAGACGGGGATAGGATTTGGGGGCTCATCCGTGGCACTGGAATTGTGCAGGAGGGAATTAGCAAAAGTTTGGGAACGCCAACAATTCATTGTGAAGCCAGGGCCATGGAGTTAGCCCTCCGAGATGCGGGATTAGATGGAGGAGGAGCAGACGTGGACTACGTGGAAGCTCACGGGACAGGAACGCCTGTCGGGGATCCCCTGGAAATTGCCGCGATAGCCAAGGCCTACGAGAGTCCAACAACTCGGACCCAGCCGCTGATCATTGGATCCGTGAAGACCAACATTGGCCACACCGAGTCCGCCTCCGGGATCACTGGCATCATCAAGGTGCTCCTCTCCATGAAGCATCAACTCATTCCTCCCCACAGGAACTTGGAGAGATTAAATCCCGCACTTAACTTGGATGCAATACCTGCAAAAATCCCAACCGCAGCCCTTCCCTGGCCAAAGAATCCCAACAGGCGGAGAATGGCGGGGGTGAGCTCTTTTGGGCTCTCGGGGACGGACGGTCATGTCATCCTCGAGGAATCACCCGAGTTGCACCAAAACAATGTGACCATCCTCAAGCTACAAGGAAAAGAAGAAGAGGTGGAGCGACCAACCCACATTTTGAAACTGTCAGCTAAGTCTCCAGAGTCATTTGACCTGATGGTGGCTAAATACCAACGCCTGTTGGACACCTCTTCTGGAGGAGGAACTCGGTTCCAGGACATTTGCTACTCGGCAAACACAGGCAGGGCGAGTTTTTCCCAGAGAAGAGCAGTCCTGGTGGCGAAAGATGACAAGGAAGCTCTGAGGATTTTGAAAGACAGATCCTTCCCAACTGCTGCTTCTGCCAACAACGTCGTCCAGGGAAGCGCTGCTCGGATTTGCTTCCTCTTCACGGGACAAGGTTCCCAGTACCCTGGAATGGCGTCAGAGCTGTACGCCTCCTCGCCCCTCTTCCAACACCACTTTGACAGGGTGAGTCGCCTCCTACAGGACAAATACAACATTTCCGTCAAAGAGGCACTGTGGAACTCTGGGGACGGGGGAGGAGGTGGTGATGGTGCGACCTTGTTGAACAACAACACGTTGTATAGCCAAGCGTCAATATTCGCCGTTGAGTACGCCCTCCTCAAGTTGTGGGAGGAGTGGGGAGTGAGCCCAGATTACGTGTTGGGACACAGCTTGGGCGAGTTTGCAGCAGCAGTGGCAGCAGGGATTTTGGAACTCGAGGAGGCGCTCCACCTCGTCGTCGTAAGAAGCCAGCTTATTAGTGACAGCCTCCCTCCAGGGAAAATGCTGGCCGTCAAGGGGGACGAGGAGGCGGCTAGCGGAATGGTGACAAGATTTACTAGTTCCATGAATCCCCACTTCTGGGCCGACTTGGCTGCTGTGAATTCTCCGGAGCAGACCGTTCTCGCTGGGGATCCCGAGTTGATTGAAGATTTCGCCCAGTTTTGTTCCCAACACGGAATCAAGAGCGTAATGCTAGGCTCTTCCCACGCCTTTCACTCTCGCCACATGGACCCCATTCTGGATGCGTATGGAAGGGAGGTTGCTTCCACAGTTCTTCGGGCGTCTATTATAGACAACAGTTACGCGAACCTGAGCAGGCCAAAATACATTTCCGGGGTGGAGGGACGGCTAGTTCATCCCGAGGAGTTGTTGGGAGTGGACTATTGGATGCGGCACACGAGAGACAAGGTCAACTTTCTTGACGCCTGCAAAACCGCGAAAGAGGAAGGGGTCACGCTATTTCTGGAGCTCGGTCCTCATCCCGTGCTCTCCGCGCTGGCAATGCGAAACTTGCTGGAGGGATCCCCGGGACTCAATAACGTCTTCTTACCCTCCCTCCGCCGGAATGGACAAGACTGGGCCGTGCTCCTCGACAGTCTCGGCAAACTCTTTTTGTCGGACTGGAAGGGGTCCGTGAATTGGATAGGGGTCGACTTGGGCTACTCCCGAGCCCGAGTGCCACTCCCGTTTTATCCCTTCAATCGAAAGTCGGTGTGGCTGCCAGTCCGCCCAGAACAGCCGCTGCTCCATCCTCTGATTGGGCGAATTCTGCCGACTGCCGCCACCTTCTTGAACCATGTCATTTATGAAAACGGTCTCCTCCTCAAGAATTTGCCGTACTTGGCGGACCACGTGATTGGAAACACGGTCATATTTCCGGGCGCCGGCTACCTGGAAATGTGCCTTGCCGCTGGGGTCGCTGCCTCCACCATGGGGATGATGAGGAAGGAGGTTGTCTCGAAGCCGCGAAGACCAGTTTGCTTAAAGGGTCTGAAAATACTGAGTCCCATGGCGATTCAGGAATCGGGAGAGAGGGTGCTACAGACCATTGCATCGTTTGAGCAAGACGGAAGCACCACAATACAAATTTGTCGCCTGGAAGAGAGCGGCGGCGGCGACGACGACAGCTGGGTGAAGCATGCAGTAGCTAAATTTTTCCCGGCGGCGGCGGCGGGGGTATCCCAGAGAGAATTTGCCAGCTCCGAACGGGCCCTCGTCGACATCACGTCCATGATGAGAGATGGAGAGCCCTGGGCAGCCCGGCAGTTTTACCAGAAGCTACCAGAACTTGGCCTCAAATTTGGACCAACTTTCCAGACCTTGGAAGCAGGCTGGAGGCGGGGGAAGGAGATGCTGTTCAAGGTTAACCCACTTCCACCGGGGAACATTATTAACGACGAGTCCGAGTCCTATTTGATCCACCCCGCGCTGGCGGACGGCATGCTGCAAGCGGTGTTGGCTTGCGAGAGGGAGGCAAACCGAACTGGAGGAGGAGGAGGGAGAAAGCTGCAAGTGCCTGTTGTTATTGGCGCTTTTGTTTGGGTCCGGGAGTCCTCCAATGCTCATCAGAGGTACATTTTCTGTGGGAGCGACGACGAGGGGGACAGCAGGGCCTCCGCTATTTTGATAGACGGGAACGGACTCCCGCTGGCCTCCATGGAAGGAGTCGAGTTTGTCGAAACCAGTGTCAAGCTTGTGGAGGGCCTTGTGGTGGCCAAGTCGTCAAGGGATTTTCCCAAGACTTGGGTGGAGGTCTACAAGAGGAGGAGGAGTGGCTCTCAGAAGAGCTGTCTGGATCTGAGTGAGTCCAGGTTTGAATTTGGTGCGGAGCTCAAGGCGGAACTTGAGGGGTACAACAACTTCACGGAGGAGGAGGAGCACAACTACAAGCAACTTAGCGAGCTGGCGAGGTCCTCCTTTCTCAACTCCCTGTATGGCTGTGGTTGGACTCCACAAGTCGGGCAAGTCTTTTCCGCAGAGGACCTCTTGACAACCCTTGGCATCAGACAGGGGTACGTAAACTACGTCAAGTTTTTCCTCGCTCATCTGACGGAGGTCGGGACTCTAGAAAGGGTTGTGGTGATTGGAGGTGGTGGTGGTGGTGGGGAGAATGTTCCACACTTTAAGTTCTCGGAGCAGCCACCTTCCAGGCAGGATGTAAGCCAAGCAGTAGCAGTACTCCCCACCTCGAAAGAATCACGCCCGGAGATTGGCGTTATCCAAGAGATTGGGAAGCACTTGAAGGATATTTTGACGGGGGAGCGGGACCCACTGTCCGTCCTCTTCCCGGAAGAGCGGTCCAAGCCAGGGGCCGCAGCTCTGTCATACCAAGCGGTTATTCGCATTCAGACTCTTCCCCTGAGACGAATTATGGAAGGTGTGGTTATTCCGGAGATGCGCAGAAAGGGCGGGTTGGCGTTGTCGGGTGGTTCCGCGGTGTTCCGTGTTCTGGAAGTTGGAGCTGGAACTGGCTCCTGCACGCGAATGATGCTGGACATTTTAAGGGATAGCGGGCTCCCATTCGAGTACTACTACACTGACGTGTCAACCGCCTTTTTTGATCAGGCCCAGCAAGAGTTTGAAGCCCAATATAATGGAGCGGAGGAGGAGCTCAAGTTCAAAAGGCTGGACATGGAGGAGGACCCCCTGAGGCAAGGCTTCACCCCAGAGTACTTTGACTTGCTGTACGCCGGCGAGGTGCTCCACGTCGCGAAGGACATTAGGCAAACCCTGAGCCGCCTTCGACTCCTACTGAAACCAGGCGGCTTGTTCCAAATCCTGGAAACCCTCATTCCCGATCCTAGAGCCACCTTCGTGTTTGGCCTCCTCCCAGGATACTGGCAGTTCCAGGACTTTGAACTTCGGCGGGATCACACGACGCTCAGTGGGCCGGGGTGGGAGGCAGCTTTAGCGTGCACGGGTTTCAAGGATGTGGTGGTCACCCCAACTTACAAGGGCATTCATGGGTTGATACTAGCTGTCCGTAATGACACGGACACGGAAAGTGGTCCTCCATCATCAGTGGTTGCTACTGTTCACCCAAAGAGCGCTTGGATTATTTTTGGAGGAGACGATCATGCCGAGCCACTGAGTCGGATCCTGGAGAAACGGCTGGCAAGGCTGCACAGGAAAGTGAGCATTTTCAAAAGAGGGGCCGTCAGGGGTGCGGAGGTTGCTGTGGACCACTCTGATGAGCACGAGTTCAAGAGCAAAGCCAGCGCTCTGTTTGAGGAGTTGAGAGGGAGCGGACTGGAGCTAGAGGGCGTCCTCTTCCTTTGGGGAATGTCTGGAAGGCGGGGGGAGCTGGAGGTGTGTCCGGATAATCAAACTAGCCTCTCCCTTCCTTTTCTCACCATCTGCCAACTGCTATCCCAGCTGGAGAAGAATGCGCCAAAGCTTGTGGCCGTCACACGTGGCGTTCTCCCTGCCGCTGACGATGAGGATGAGGCTCTGGTGGTAGATCCCTCCGGTGGAACGCTCCCTGGACTAATTAGAGGGATTCGGAATGAAAATCCCAGTCTTTTCAAAATGACCACCCTGCTGGATTTATCCCCGCAAGGAGACTCTCCCGTCACGCAGGCGAGCCAAATACTTTCTACCCTGTGGGCAGAGCAGCAGCTTCCACCCATTCTGGCGTTTCGCGGAGGAGCCGCCCTGGAGCCAAAACTGACCGAATGGAAGCCACCCAATTCGGAATACTCGCAGATGCCCGTTGGATGCACGCGATTCCAGCTGCTGCTGCCCAAGACCAGGCTCATTTCCGACTTGGAGTTTACATTTCTCGACCCATGGGATGATGATGCCCTGCTGGCAGAGGACCAAGTTGAGGTGGAGGTGAAAGCAGTCGGCCTCAACTTCCGGGACGTGCTCACCGTTCTCAAGCCCACTCCCCTTTTTGACAGTTTCTCCGCCATTGGGCTGGACGTGGCCGGAGTGGTCACAAAAACGGGGGCAGGCGTCAAAAGTCGCAAGGTTGGCGACCGGATATTCTGCATGAATTTAGACGAGAGGAGCACCATGCCGAGTCACATTACAACGAAAGCCTGCGCTACACTCTCCCTCCCCGACTCCATGAGTTTTGCAGAGGGAGCCACCCTTCCCGCCGCATTTTTCACTGCTTACTACTCCCTGGTCACGGTGGCGGGACTGGGCCGAGGGGAGTCCGTACTGGTTCACACTGCCTCTGGGGGGGTTGGTCTTGCTGCCATTCAGCTAGCGAGGCAGGCGGGGGCCGTGATCATTGCCACTGCGGGAAGCCCGAGGAAGCGTCACTATCTGAAGAGGAGGTTGGGGGTAGAGCACGTCTTCGACTCGAGGAGCTTGGGCTTCAGGGAAGACATTCTAAAAGTGACAGGGGGTCGAGGGGTGAACGTCGTTTTGAACACCTTGACCGGGCCTGGTTTCAAGGAGGAGTCGCTGGCAGCGCTAGCAACAGCCGGGAGGTTTGTAGAGATAAGCAAGCTGAACGTCTGGAACGCCGACGAGGTCCGGGGGTTGAGACCGGATATCACCTACCACTTGGTTGACCTGACCACTCTGGACCAATCCGAACATGTGGAGTTAACTACGACACTGGAGAAGCTTCTGCAACGGGATCTCATCAAGCCGCTGCCATACGAGAGGTTTGACGGCCTCAACATTCGAGGGGCGCTCAATTACATGCAGCAGGCCAAGCACATTGGGAAAATCGTTTGTGTGATGCCGGAACTACTGATGGGTGGAGAGGGCGGGAGGGAGCCGCTGGAATTCCACGAGAGGACTCCCCTCTTCAACCAGCACAGCACCTACCTCGTGGCCGGTGGGCTGAGCGGAATTGGGTTCGAGGTTGTCCGCTGGATTCTGCGGAGTGGGGGCAAGCATGTCGTGATTGCGAGTCGGAGCCACCCACGGCCAGAAATTGGGGAGAAAATCCAGTCCTGGAATAAGAGTAGTGGAAGCAATGTGAAGGCGTTCAGGGTGGACGTGGGAAATTATGAGCAGTGCCGGGAGCTGATTGACAACGCAACTTTGTCGACCTTAGGGTTTCCTCCCCTCCGTGGAGTGATGCACTGCGCGGGAGTACTATCCGACGGAGTTCTGGAGAACCAAAGTTGGGACAAATTCCGGCAAACGTACAACGCTAAAGTGTTTGGTTCCTGGAACCTCCATCGGCTAACCAAACACCTTCCCTTGGAACACTTTGTCCTCTTCTCCTCGATCGCTGCCACCTTTGGTGCTCCTGGACAGTCGAATCATAGCGCTGCAAACAGCTTCCAGGACACCCTGGCCAACTACAGAGTCACCCTGGGATTGCCAGCCACGTCGGTTAATTGGGCCAACTGGGGCGAGGTGGGCGTTGCCACGGAGCTGGACTTTCCGGGTCTGAGCCCGATCCGGACGGCTCAAGGGATTCGTGCCTTGGAGGCATTCCTCCGTACGCAAACACGGAGGGCGGTGGTAGCCAACATTGAGTCCTTCCCCCTGCTCACCACCCTCTACCCCAACGCAAGAGAGGTCGTCGACACCAAAATCTCATTCGCCGGAGCACCCCCACCCCCCACCAAACTGTGGAACATGGAAGAGTTTTGGGTGGAATTGGACGAATGCCGGGAAAGGGAAGGGAAACTTGCCGTTTTTCGGAACATGATAAAAGCCGCCATCCGGAACATTCTCAGATTCGAGGCATCCGACGACGGGATCGAGTCCGACGATGACTTTACCTCCCTCGGGGTGGATTCCCTCATGATGCTGGAGCTGAAAAATGGACTGCAAAACGTGCTGGGGGCGAGGTTAACCATTAAGGCGTCCGACTTGAAGGACGGAAACACGGTAGCCGTGCTAGCAGCCCGGTTGCTAAAACTTTTGGAGGGGTCGCGCTGGCAGAGTGACGAGGAGTTGCCGAGCTTCGAGGAGCTAAAGACCCTCATCCGGCAGGACTCCATTTTACCTCGAGACATCACTCCAGACCTGACGTCGCTGCCACCAAAAGGGATTGACCAAGTGTGCACCATTCTGCTGACCGGGGTCACGGGCAACTTGGGCCCCTACCTTTTGAAGGAGCTAAGCCACCGGGAGACCATCTCCAAGATATTCTGCTTGATTCGGCAAAAGGGGAAGGCGACTCCGGGGGAACGACTGAGCTCGGCGTTGCAAAAATTCCAGCTGACGGGGGAAGTAAACATGAGCAAAGTGGAGGTACTCGTGGGAAACATATGTGACGCCCGGTTCGGGCTGGAGGAAGCCGAATACAAGGCTCTCGGGGAACATGTAGATGCCGTGGTTCATAGCGCCGTGCGGGGTGACCACGACGCAAAATACTGGAAGGCCCCCAGCTCCAACAAGGACAACATCCGCACGGTGAACATCCTCGGCACCCTCCACGTCCTCCAGTTTTGCAGCCAGACGGGTCGCCCGAAGCACCTTTCCCACGCGTCAACCCTGGCCGCCGTTGGGGATGTCAGTGAAGCGGGTGGCTTTTCGGAAGACTGGCAGGGGGTGGGAGCCTTCGACGAAATGAACTTTAATTGGGGATATCCGCTCACGAAACACGTGGCGGAGCAGCTAGTCCGCCAAGCGGTGGAGCGGGGCTTGCCCTGCAAAACATTTCGATTCCCACTGATCGGTGGGGACAGCAGGGATGGGCGGTGTGATCACAAAAATAGCCACGTGTTGCTGAGGTGGCTGGCTGTCTTGAAGCTACAAGCGATGTCAGAGTCCCTCCTCCCGCTCCCCTACATCCCGGTGGACCAATGTGCCCGACTGTCGCTCTCCGTATTTTTCAATCCAGAGGCTGGCTCAGACGTGTACAGCATGACTCAGGTGAATCCCGGCAAGGAGATGGTGGTCCTCCTCCAGGTGGCCAAGGAGGAGTTTGGGATTGCTGTGGAGATTGTGAGCTCTGAACAGTTTTTGAGCCTGATCGAAGCTGAGGATGAGTCCTCTCCGCTGGCCCCCTTCCGGAGACTCTACACGGAGGACCAGTTTGCGAGGAATGTGCATCAAACCATGAGATGGTTGCGGGAGTACAATGCCAATCCCAACAATTTCTTTACTTGTGAGAAGATCGGAAGATTTCTTCCAGACTTCCAAGAGTCGCTGGCCCCGAGCCATGTCTGTTTACGGAGGGACCTACGCTATCTGAGAGACTCGGGCGTGTTTCAAAAGTTTGGGATTAAGTTCAGCACATGAATCGATGGGGAATCAAATTAAGATTTACATAACACTGTAACATCATAATAATCAGACTGCTAAAATAAGCAAAGCAAACGTAGTTAGTTCCAAATACGGTTAAAATTTACTAGCGAGCCAGCCGCCAATAAATTGATTGTTAAAAGCTGAACTGATATATGCTTAAAACAATTTTCATTCTGCGTAGTTCCTGCCCAACGTGAGCAGTTCCATTATATTTACCCTGAATGAACCCACGGGATCCATTTCCATCATCCATCACATGACATGACACATGTCATCACCCATCAAACAAAAGCTCGAGGTCGAGATTATAACTTTATACTGGTTCATTCATACCTCTTGTTCTTGTCCTATGCTCATAACTACTACGATTATAATAATTACTGATAGTGATAGCAGTAAATAGCAGTTATTACAACTGCTAACTTACTAACTTATGACATTGATCCTTTGGATGCTTTGAAACAAATTAATGTCAAAAACTGTGATAATAAGCATTGTAATAATTTACTCAACCATCAAGACACAGTTCTTGTTTCAACTTTTACGTTAGTTAATCAATCCAGAACAATTAGGATAATAATAATATTTATTCCAATAATAAGCATGTGTGCAATGTCCCTTGTCCGCGTTCTTGCCCAACGTCAACATTCTCCCGATTCACAAATACACGCAATGTATGTAGGTAAGTAATGAATGGTCTCACTTCACTCTCAATAATGCCTTTCACATACACATCGTGCTTGCGAGAAAATACGATGATGATGAAGATAGGGAAGGGCGAAGATGACAATGACAATGATGCCGATGATGAAGTCTTCTCAATAATAACATATTTTAACGCTGTATTTTCCTTTGGAGCCTGCCAAAAACACACGACTGCGGGTGCCGTGTGCAGAGTCAGTGCGTTTGTATTTGTTGTCTTTTCGATAAAATTGTATTGTAAACATAATTTTGAAAAATGAAGGACACTGTTTTGAAGCTGAAGTTTTAATCTTTTGGAAAAATTATAATTCGATTCATAAACGCTGGTTGGGAACCAACTGAAGGCGTCAGAAGAAAATGTAAGCGTGTGTGAATTCTAACAGTAAGGTACCAAAATGTTGGTTATGAATGATTCACAACGCCCCGTTTTTCACCTACTTTCTATGTCGTAGCTTAGACCATATTG
>JAANSN010005381.1:0-12579 GCA_036850665.1 Dicranocentrus wangi | reverse complement strand
AATGCTTTTAAATGGTAAACTAGTTATAAAAACACGAATAAAAGTCAGGGAAGCCATAACAGAATTCGCCATATATTTACTGTTTCTTGAAGCTTATTAACTGGCCTTCATTTTGTAGTTTGAAAAAAAAATTGACAAATTCATAATATACCCTTAAACTGCTTTTCAACTAACTTGTTCACATATTATGCTTCTTCCATACGCCACTAATATTCTAACTTGTATCTACGACACACATATAGGCATAGATTCAATGACTTGTGGGATTCTTTGTAGATATTTCCAGATTTGGTAAACAACCCAACCAAAGTATTTTTCAACCATGAAAAGAAATTTGATGCTGACTCCTACCAAAATATATACAACCTCACTGGTCTCGAGCAAATTCGAACCCCGGTGGACTTTTACGAGAGAACCT
The DNA here is from genome assembly GCA_036850665.1 of Dicranocentrus wangi. Classification (NCBI taxonomy): domain Eukaryota; kingdom Metazoa; phylum Arthropoda; class Collembola; order Entomobryomorpha; family Entomobryidae; genus Dicranocentrus; species Dicranocentrus wangi. The sequence goes on along the minus strand of JAANSN010005381.1, from coordinate 12,161 downwards.
TGATGGCAGTTTTTCTTACAAAATGTCTCCGAGTCAATCAATATTTCCAGATTAACCTGTTTAAGAATCCCAATCCTACCGAGGAGGAGTTCATGATTGGCTCGATAATTCTGAGAAACCTTCAAGTGATCCAGTTTAATGCATATGAGATATGCGAATTTCTCATGGAGAGTAAGACCAACTACAGAAAGTCGACCACGTCCAGCATTGGGATTGCTCTATACTCGATTGCGTCCTACTTTAATCATTCTTGTGCTCCGGATGTCACAAGGTAAAAGTGGAAGAAACTTGGCATTTGGTCATGCTTAAATTATACGTGTAGTCCGTCGGGTCAGGGGTTTAACGCTAATAAACTGAACTATTTTCCAGATATTTCGTTGGAAAAACTATGGTCATTCAAAGTATCAAGGGGATCGAAGCCAACAAGCCAATAAGCGACAATTATGGTCCAATGTTTACGAAAATGGAGCGTAAGGAACGACTCAAGAATCTATCTGGTCGATACTGGTTTCCTTGTAGATGTGTCGCCTGCACCGAAAACTGGCCTTTGCTGAGAACCCTTCCAGCTGAAATCGAGCCGAAAAATGTGGAGGAAAAGAAAGCGCTGAAAAAGCTAGCAGCCCTGGACAAATTGCTCTTTGACGAAGGCATGAAAGCGATGGAAGCGGGAAAGGCGTTAGCTGCCATTGAATTTTTCAAGAGTTATGTGGACGGCTACGAATCCGTTCTGGAAACCGTGCCCAAAGCTAACTTCCACCCATACAAAACCACGTTGTTGGCTCAGGAAGGAATAAAAGTGTGTTTGTGCAGTTTGGGAACTGTATTTATAACTGGCGAATAAGCAGTTATAGAAATAAAAGTATAAAAATAAATAAAGGTAACAATTGACTTACTTGGTCTGCTACTGTTGATGTATGAGCCTTTATTCACCTCCACTCCATCCTTACCCGCACCAGAGAGAAACCTCAATCTGACATATTGCTCAATTATCGCTTCCAACCCGGCCTCGATAAGCGTATGAAATGCGAATATGAGGAATTTCAAAGCTGCAGTTCCAACATTGCGCGAAATGGACGCGACATTGCAAACTTGATTTATTATCGTAGGGAAAAAGTCGCGGAGCGTGGGAAGGTCCATCCCTTCCAGGGCTCGAATGGTCTTGATTGTTGTCTCATCGTCGCAATGTTGTAGCTTCCCAGAAGAATGACCACTTTTATGCAGATACCTTTCTGCATGTGCGAAGAACGCTCCCAGGCAGCCACACTTTGTCCATATTGTAGAGATTAAATTGAGCTTTACGGAGAGTGTGCACTTGTCCAGCCAGTTTATATCCGGGCCAGAGTACTGCATAAGAAAAGATGTAATTACAAGTTTATCCCTAAAAAAACTAAAATTCTCATCTTTTCCTCTAAAATGTGTGTAGTGCGATATAAATACTACAGCGTCTATTGAACTAGCAGTATCACAACTGATAGTAAAGAGAAATATATATATATAGATGCCTAAACAATGTTTGTAGGATTGTAGGTGTACCTGCTCAATAAGTTGGCAAGTGTTAGTGAAAAACACGATTAGTGATTAGTAACATTTAGATAAAATACATACTTAAGACTAAAAAGTAGTTCACCCCATTCAGACATTTTTATCTCACAAAGTCAAAGCAATAAACTCCCATCCCACCACCACCACCACTCATTCTCACTCTCACCACGGCAAATATAGTTTCGAATGATATATATTCTACCAAGTTGTAGTATACAGAATTAAAAGATACAAAGAGATTTGTCGAGAAGAGAAGAAGATGAAACAAGAAAGAAATATACCTATTTATCTTCCAGATATTTTTATATACATGGAAGAAAAGAGAAAAACAGATACTACGAGAAGATTTTTTTTCGTTCAGCAAGAGAAGGCAGAGCGAAATACATATATAGAGCAGCACATATTGTGTGGCATTTTTTTTTCGAAAAAAATGTCAATTTGAGCCCACTTGCCTGCACCAAAGTTTGTCGTTTGCTTTTGCGAGTAATGTTGAGTAACTGTGGCAGGCCGCCCTGACCTACTGCTACTTCCTCGTCACTTTGATTCTACACATTTACAGCAATTTTATATAGCAAAAAACGGATTTTTAGTAATGTAAAAAAATCATAATATATATATCATCATTATCATGTACACCAAGGAGGGGGAAAGGTATTAAAAAGGGTAATTACATAGCGGCATTCCTTTTCTCCTTGTAAATACGAAAAAAATTTACAAACATTCACAGTCGTAAAGGTAAAACCTTCACTAATAATAATAGGAGGGGGTCGTAGATAAAAGTTCAAATAGAAAACCCATCATTAGCGTGATCATCATAATGGACAGAAAAAATGCCGTGTTTATATGTCTCTTGCCAAAACAAAGACTAGCTTTTATTCCCCTTAATTGGCTTCCTTGAAGACGGGGTCTCATCCCTTCTGAGAAAGTTTGTATTTTTTCTCCATGTTTAAATATTTGCACTTTTATGCAAATCCCCTTGCTAATGAGCTACACATTATGAGAATTGTCTACAAATTTATATATATCTGATGTCGCATTGTTTAACTTGCAACTTCTCGTACAAACATCATCATATTCGTTCGAATCGGTTGAAAAATCAAAGGGACTTGTTCTGTTGTTATGTTGTAGTTGAAATATGTGATAATTGAAATTGAAAGTAACAAGCAAAAATGAAATAATTAAATGAGTAATTGTCTAACCGGCTCTGGTAATAAGTAAATAACGTTTCAAAAATACCAACAATCGACTATAGCAGGCAACACTTCAATATACTCAATCAAGTTTCGAAAAAAAAAGTTGACAAGAGAGCGAAAAAACAAGGCATGCCAATATACTTATATATATATATGCTACTTGGCAATTCGGCAATTACATCTAATGTGGCATTTTGTCAGCAATAAAAAAACGAGCATGCAAAACAAAAAAGTGTATATAATAAATTGCATCAATCAAACCTATCTATCTACTCACAATACGAACGATGAACGACTCACACAAATCTGTAATCAAATGTAGTACAACTACTGCCGCTACTACAATAAAAAAAAACTTAAAAAGATTTTACATACTCGCAGTACAACATTCAAAAAATAGGCATATACGAGAATGAAAATACATGCATGCGATTCAAAAATCAATTCGTGAAAAAATTACAAGAGGTTAGGTAGGTTATGTTACTACATACACCATGCAGCCACTGACAAAACAATGCCACCTTGTCAAAAATGCAGATCAACATTAAAATTGCGATTCATCAAAAAAATATACATAGGCTTTGATAACCCCGTGTGTGTGTGAGAGGTGCGTCTCGTGCAAATCCAAACTTGAATAATGCACTTATATCGACATCGACACACACGGAAAATATATATGGGAAAGGAGAAAGTTTTTATATTTGTACCTAAATGCAAAAACAAACTGATTGATTGCTTTGCACGAAGGACTAGATGAATTTGGCAGAATGACTAAACGGAGGAGTAATTGAGGAGGAAAATAAAATGGATAGGGTTGTCGTGTGCAATATCACTTTACTGTTTACTTACAGGAATTTAAAATTAATTGACTTTTACGGTAACAGCAGCAGCAGCAGTTCAAAAATGTTTGACGCCTTTTGGTGTCATGCATATTTTGAGGAATATTATTATTTTTTTGCTTTGCATGCGTTGACCACAAATGTAAAAAAAACCATAAAATAACTGAAACGAGCGGAACGGAAACGGAGGAAAACTAAAAGATATTTGGGGATTTTATGTGTGGGCATGTTGTATAGGTGGCACGGTGTAGGTTTTCTATTAGAAGAAATGTTTTTCATTTTGATAATATACGTACTAAATTCCTGTAAGGATTCTTCTCTGTATTATTGTTCTGGGTAATAATATATTGTACAGCCTACGCATTGTAGAAGAAAAAACCAAAGGTAAGAGTGAAACAAAATAATATTTAAGTCATATATAATTTACCCCTCGGCCCAGTCCTAAAGGTTGTATTTGGAGATAGCCAGATGGTAAGGTGGACGCCACCGGAAGCATATGTTCTCCTCCAATAAACCGATATTTGTTGAGTAATGGGATCCACGAGTAGCCCACAATGTTTTCCACAGGTTTGGTTTTGTTCTTGTTATCGAAGGAGCAGGAAATGTGGAAAAATTGGAAGAGGAGGTGAAGCCTTGGGTCGAGAGCGACGGGGAGGGATAACTTGATTTCCGTGTACCAGTCGGGATTCGACCTGTGGTGTAAGACGTATGTCGCGATGCTCCCACCCGTGGGATGCTGCTCTAATGCTGAAAAGAGGATTACGGGGAATTTTTACTCGGATGCCAAAATGTGTGTAGGGGTAATCGGGGTAAACATCAATTATTACAAAAAAAAGGTTTTGAATTGAAATCGTGGAATGAGGGATTTGTACGGATTCCATCGAGAAATGGCACGTAGGTGTAATAATGAGAAATTTTGCCCTTACGACTAGCTTCGATATCATCCTCTGTCCGGAGAAAAACCCGACACAGGATGTTTCTCGCCCGAATTTTCCCCGCAACTGGATTCAGATTCAGTGAAGTGGGGTAGACATAGAGGAGGTGGACGAATTTGCCAAAGTTGTCGTGTGAATTTATTGGAAATTCAATCACGTTGGGAAAGGAAGTGTTCTCTTTCGTCTCGATTACAGCCATAACTTCGGGTTTCATTGTGTCAACTGCGACTCTCAAAGCACCTGGCACTACCGATAATTTAGCGACCTTTTCAGGTTTCTTCATGTCCGCGAGAACTTTCAACATTTCCTCTTCTGTGGATTTTTCATGCTTGTAGAACGGAGAGAAGTGGGTTTCAGGATCGAGAACGTATTCAGAGGGACCAGCGATTGACTTTCTGAAGAGGCAGCGACACGACCAACAAAGGGGCATACGATACCTGACGGAAAGGAGCAGAATGTATATAGGTATATAATACCACGAATTCGGTTACCCATTACCCTTTTGGTGACATCTCATTTCCTCCATTTGCTCACCTTTGTTCTGTTGTGTAAAGAGGGGAGCCTGAAATACTCTTGGAAAGGCGGGATCCAGCCTTCCCATCGGGATTGCAACGTAAATAAGCCTCCCAATCTGTTGCCTGCAGCGTCTTTTCCACTCGAAGAACGGCAAAGATTTGATCGTTTGTTTCGCTCACCCGAAATTGTCCCTAATAATAAGGATTTTGAAAATAATAATATTTTTAAATGCATGCAATTTTTTTTGCACAGTCGAGTCTGTTGATGAAGTATGCATATGTTTTATGCGTACCCCTGCATTTCCAACAATGTTCCCGTCAGCATCCACCGTGGCATGAAAATCCTCCGAGATCTTCTTCCCATTTTTTACATCATAAAGTGCAAGGGATAAATAGTATGGTTCCACTGGTGAGCCTGCCTCCGTCTTCAGACGGAACTCGATCGCCTCAATTCGCAATGTAAAATGTGTGATTAGATTTCTGCTTATTATTATTGGTCTATTTCTGGCTAATCCTCCAGCAATCCCTATTCCGGAGGTGGACGACATTGTAGACATCCTACTGGACACGTCTGGTTTATTTCGGTGAGGTCCTCCATTCATTTCGTGGGATAAGTCCATCTAGACAAAGCATGATTTATGAGTTTAGACGATTGCTAAATTTTCAGCCCCGCTGCAAAATAAATGCATTGACTAATCGTGATTGGCAATCGTAGTAGATTTAATTCTGGTTTGCCTGTGATATACAAAACTAAAACTACGCGTCTGCATACTAAAACATAATTAGTACACAGCTTTACGACATTTAAGGCGATAATTTTACACGCTCTCTCTCTCCCTTTTTAACAAAAAGTGCATCGCATTTTATGAGTTTGCAATATCCAAAAAGCAGTCCATTTAAAAAATGAGAGCATCTTTCAAACATACTTTATAATTTATTGCGGATTCAGTGGTCAAATGGATAATCGTGTTTTGCAAACCTTCTTTCTTCTCAAAAAATATGCTTAGAAAATTAGAAACATTACTTTTAAAAATGGACCACAAGTGGGGTAGGTTCATAAAATGAAAATATGTACTCTTTGAAATGCGTTGTTTTTTCACTTTCTTCGCGTGTGCACATTCGCGTATTTCCTGATGCAGCAAGCTGCACAAAACTGTTATACTTTTTATGGGCATTATTTTACGCAGTCATTTGAAAACGCTCGCTGACTCGTGTCGCCGTTTTTTTTTGTCTTTTTGAAACACCGCTGCATTAAAAGAGGGATGGAATGCGACAAAAAAGAAAAATGCATTTTGGCTTCATGAGCACCTATATCGCGCACTTATAATTAGTAAGGAATGTGATGGTTTCACTTCATCTTCACACAAGATGAATGAGCTAAACAGTTAGAAAATGTGAAAAATATGGTAATATCCCGTATAATTAATTAGTCTGAATATAAGTACCCAAAAAGTTATGTTCCATTCCACATATATTGTTTCACAAGCAAATTAGCATATTTTCAAAACAATCAACTATTTACACACATGGGGAAATATGGATGAAAATCGTGATACACATGCATTAATACACTTGTGTTACACATATACATTCCACATTTAAGGGAAAACCAAATGTAAAATAGCATTATTATTATAACATGTTACACGTTAAACTTACTTTAATCCGCTTTTTAGTCCATAACCTCCCATTCTGAATAAATCCCAGTGCCTACAATAAACCCAGCAAATAAAACCCATAGCAAAACATATTAAAAGTGATTAATCATTTAGGGGTAAATCAAAAAATTTGGTTAAGCATTCCATATGAAAAAGTTTAGTTGTATTATTAATATTCGTATGTAGTAATCCGTAATCCAGTGATTAATTTGAAAGCAGTGCGGACGTGAAATCACTATTAAAGATAACGCAACGAAAAAAAATGATAATTTTGATCGTAACGTAATTACACAAACGAAAGCAAAGCCATAAACCAGATTTACAACATATATATAGCGCTTGTTTAATGTTACTCTTCATCACCTCATTGCGTTGTTATTAAATTGGCAATTCGGGTCAATTATACTGTTTTTATTACCTATACCAATAACGTGGCGCGCTGGAATTCTGGGGTCTTTTGTAATCATAACTTTTAAATTTTATCAAATCTCAAAATTATTTTTTTTGGCAACTCCATATTGTAGGTTTAGTACATTAGGAAAATGGATTCATATGTACGCAGCGTTGCGTTGCACTTTTGCATTTTTATTATACATGTCAACAGTTACCCCATCCTCCTCCCCAATAAGGAAGAGTGTGAAGTGAAACTGTACTCTTTCAATTACCATTACTCTCAACCGTATAGTTCCGTAACAAGTTGCAATTACAGATTTGAATCATATTTGATAACACCCCACAAGTGTTTTAAAAGAAAACAACTGTTTTTCACAAAATACTTATATAAGGAGCTTCTCTACTGAAATAAACTTTTATAGATCATAATTTGTATGCATCCCCCGTTCAATAAAGTCTTTTACATTATCATTATCATTTTCGTAGGTTAATCAGCCAACAAAGAGGAACAGCTCCGTAATATATATTTTTTTCGATCTTGTAAAGCTGCGTGTTGCCTCCAGCTATACTCATTAGTCATGTTTTTCTAATGTTTTCTCTCTGTTTAACGCCTCCACCGACTCGCCATCACACCACACGGTGTATACTTACTTTTCTAGCCAAGAGACGCTCATTGAAAACGTTTTCAAAAATGAAACTGGCAACTATTTAGAAAGCCTTTTTGAAAAGAGGGACGATACTTTACAAAATCAATACACACAAAATATTTTGATTTTCTAAAAGTACAACCTAACCCAGAAGGAAGTTCGTGAACGAAGATGACTATCATATCATATTGTGAGCCATGATAGTTATTTTTTCTGGTTAGCATCATACAACATAGGTATTTCTTTTCGAAAAACCAAACAGACACCGACCGCAACCGCAAAATGGTGGTGTTTTTTTGCGTATCTTCATCTTTTTCGTGGACGTGAATGTGATACCTCCGTGTAACTATTCATCAATGATGTGCATCGCACATCATATTTATTTCTTGTCATGACACACAAGATGATACAAAGTGCAATAGATCAAGCAACAAGCTAGTAATTACAAGAGAAAAAATGTGCACTTACGTCCACCCTTTGAAACAAGTGAACAAGATTCCTGGCACGAACCACATTGTCGGAAGAAGCCAACCCCGCCGATTTATCATAGCACCCAAGCTCCACGCATACTGTGTAAAGGTCACGCAACAGCCCTCGTCTCTGTTCAGAGTGAACCGTGAGTGAGTCATTGATGGCCAACTTGTTATCCCCACACCAAACGGGGTCAGCCTCACCCAAGTCCACCCTACAAATGAACTCCCTGCCTGCTTCGTGGACCCAAGCGATAAAGTAGAACCTTTCGTCGGAGTCATCCCACTTCACCTGGACATACCGATCCCCGTAACTTTCCTCTTTAAAGTTGACTCCGAGTCTGCCCTCCAACGCGATGCCGGCCTCGTCCAGCTCGATACCCCGGCTTTGGCAGGACACGCTCCAAAACCAAGGCGGAGGTTTGGTAGGCGACACTTGTGGCTCGGCTCCGTTACATTCTTCGTTTGTACTGTCATCATTATTACATTCTGTATTTAGAATACTTGTACTCGAGCTGGTGACCAGGGGGTTCGGTTTCGGGACGAGTTCTGAGTTGGTTGGCACATTCAAAGCGGACGTTGAGTGAATGATCCCGTTCTCGTGGAACCGGTGTCGCCCAATGAACGACGACCTCGCTTCAAGCTTTTGCTTGATCAGTCTCAAATCCTCCTCGTCATCATTCTCGTCGTGGGGGTTGGCTAGTTCTAAAAATGGGGTTGAGTAAGTGCGCAGGCATTCTTTGACAAAGAGGTTGTAATTGTCTTCCAAATCGTCGCTGATGTCATCGGAGCTGCTGCTATTCGAACTGCTCGTGTCAAACTCACTGGACTCGTTTGCCAGTCGTCGAATAACGAACAACTTCTTGGTTGAGTACTCCGTCTCGGGGGTGCAGTCCACCAACAAAGATTTGTTCTATGATATAACAAGAAAAAGGTACATAAAAATTAGAGAAAACTTGTGAAAAACAAATCAGTCTCGTTTTCATTCACTCATGCTGTCCACAGCCCATAATCCCGTCACTCATTACAAAGATGTGCATCTACCTTCACGCATTTTAATATTTGGGGTGATTCAATATATGCAAATAGGTATGTTCGCTTTGCTTCTTGCAATCTATCTCAACGTAATCGTATATATTTTGCCTTTTGACGAGTGATTTGATGAAAGATACCTTGAAGGTGGTGGGCTTGTTCTGTAAATTAGGCATCACAGTTTCAGCTCTGCCCCTACAGAATTTCTTTGCCTCGTTCTGACACTTATGCACCTGATCAAGATCAAGTTTTCCCTTAATTTTCATTTCATTGAAGGAGCATCCGATGCACCTTTCGCACAGAAAGGGGAAGTGAGATTGACTTCAAATCAATATAGGGCCAAAGGGTTTACAGATGCGAATTTGACTAGGTGCAATTTGGAGAACAACAACACACTATTTGCCAGCAAGATTATCGTGATTATTTCCTCTCATTAATTTGATTTGATAATCAACACACACACGTCATCCCCATCGATTGAAATCTGATACGAAGTGGAAGTGCACCTCTTTTAACTTCTAAAAACAGTAAGTGTATCAGTAGTGCAATTATTTCGAAGGTAATACAATTTAATATGGTCACGATCTCCGCACAAATCCGGTTTTGGTGATTAGGAAAAGTTCTAATTGCCATTTTATGCTTAGCCATTATTATTATGCAGTTTCCTCCTCTTCAATCTCGCTCGCTGCTCCTTATATTTTTCACCTTGCATGTATGCACCCATCGTGCATCTCACCGTATCCCATTTTTCTTTACCTCTCATATGAAAAAAGGACATCTCCAAAAAGACAATTCATAATGATTCATCATCATCATTTAGCATCATGCAGCCTCCTGACAAAGTTGCAGCAGGAGCAGGTAAACAGTCAAAATATATTTATCGCAAAGATCGATTTCTCAAAAATGGTCAAAAATGACAACAATGGGCCCATCACGTAACTTTTACTGGGGAGCACACAACCGTTTAATTTTGTATATCGCAACACGCTCCCCGCCAATATACTTCTGTTATCTACTAACTCATTTCACATTTTTCATTTTGAATAGATCATTATACAGCGATCACAAAATAAATAATTGCTTTCTTTCCCTTTCAGCCATTCGCAAACAAAGCACGCATCAGCTCGACAATAGTATCCCATATATGCGCCCAGTTGGACTTTATTGGTAAGGTGAAATCTCTCTTCTGGACACTTTATTTCATTCAAAATGTCACCATTCATTGTACGCTGATTGCATATTGCGTACCTGTTATCAACATATATTTTTTATTTTGTTTGATATAATAATCAGGAAGGAGCCTGGCGCTCTGTTGTACGTGATGTAGTTTTCAAAGATGTTTTTGTTGTGACTTGTAAACAGATACTTTTCGGTTGTTAGTCATCTAAACAAAGTTTGCATATATACGTGAGTGTATCTGTATCTATATGCATACAATCAGCGTCAGTTTTTCAGTGCATGCTTACAACGTGTTAACATAATGATGATGATGAGATGAAAATGCAATGATTTGGCTTGATGTAAATCAAGTTTACAGTTGTGTAGTCGAGAATATTTTTGAGATGTGAGACTTGTCATCTATCAAAACATTTTGGATAATATTATATATGCTTTATGTTTTTGGCTTGAAAAAATTGATGGCGATTTGATAACGACAAAAATTGCAAACCATGACTGTTATTTGTCATTCATTAGAAAAAAAATTCTTATCTAATTTGCCTCCTATGTATAACTCTATAGGTATCAAGGAAGAAAAAAAGGGAGGAAATAGTTGAGAAAAAATATTGTTACTAATTTCATGTCATTATAAATATGCCTAAGCAAAAAAATCAACAGGGTTGATATAAAAAAAATTCATACGCAAAAGAAAATTACCACACAATGTCACTGCGATAAAAAAATACGGTAATATAGATAATATCCTTCAGGGTTAATTACCACAGGGAAAAATATGAGTAGGAGGGGAGCTCACTATATCACTTGCTCTTGATACGGATTGCTTGGCTTCTCTGGCTCATTATTCAATTAGGATTGTAATCCGGTGTGGTTTTAATACATGACGATGAGTAGGTAAGTATGTAATACAAGATAATTATAACGGAATGTGAGAATTTTGAGTTGTCATTCATCCAACAAAAAACGTCAAGTTGACAGTAATCCGACATTTGAACAGGAAAATGAGTTTGTGTACAGTGTACGTACACTCAACATGACACTACACAATAATTCCTTTCCGCTTACAATAAAACAGAAAAGCGCTTAATTTGCCATTATGACTGCGTAACGCTAGCGAAAGTTTAAGCGTGGCTGTACACAACTATGACATTCAAATCAGCAAAAAAAAGAAGTTTTCATCGTGCAGCGCTTTTTCTGCCTTGTGTTGTGAGTGTGTGCCCATGCAAAATCATGTATAGTTTTGCGTATTTGCTGATATGAAAAGTGTGAATGAGGAATGAATGAATGGAAGAAGAGGGTGAGCTGACTTGAGTCGCAAGCGTCAAATTACATGTGCATATTTGTGAGCACCCAATCATTTCTGGTTAATTGAGGGGAAAAGTGAGCATTGCCACGTTGCAGAGATGATGGTATCACCGGTGGGGATCATCTTTTGTCTTGGTTGGTATTTTACTATTATTTGGCATGTTTGATAAAATTCAGGATTGATAAATGTCATATTTCGACGGCAAAATTTGATATATTTATATTCAGGAAATGATATTAGCACAGATAGATCCATGTTCCATCAATTTGTCATATCATAGTTCGGTCTCTAATAATAGCATTCCAAGTCGAAGGGAATCAAGAAGACTATGTTGGAATCAATCAAAAAAAAATGTTGTTCCACCAGAAAATGTCAAACGTAAGCCAACCTCGCAGACGGGAAATTAGGAAATGATCTTTTCACATCCATTCTTTGAACTTCCACTCTCGATGCAT
>JAANSN010005380.1:0-12581 GCA_036850665.1 Dicranocentrus wangi | reverse complement strand
TCCAAGTTTGACGTAATATTGGCTGCATGTCCCAAAATCGAGTTTCGTTTCAAGGGAGTCTCGTTTGTAGACTATGTTCCTACCAACTAGTATCATGAGAAGATTCCTATGAATATTTTCCCATTTGTGACGCAATACCTTTAGTGAAAATGTCGTATCAAGGTCCAGTTTCGTCAGCATGCCGTTTACAGTGCTATCATCCGAACTACTTGTGGTACAATGCAAACACTGAATGTGAAGGGAGTCCTGCGCCAAAATGAGAAAGACGGAAGTAACAAAGTGTACATGATTTTTCTCAAATGTTTGCAAAATTTCCGGTGTGTTTTGTATAACTTCAATAGTTTCTGCTAACACAAGTAGAATAAAGGAGGGGTCAACTTTTGACCTTACTAACTTTTCGAGAATATTGTGATAATGGTTCTTCAAGGCAGAATCAAACGGGCTGTAGAATATAATTTGAACCCTGTGACACCCATCTTGTAAATATTTTGGAGAGACCCAATACTTGTCTTGGTTGAAGATGTTTGGGAAAGAGTTATTTTCGAAGGAATTATTCGGTTTAGCAGTGTGCACATGAAGTTCTGAAAAATCCTCAACTAGCTGTGGGACACATTTCTCTTGTGAAAAATGGCGAATATAATTTTCTAACAATGATAAGTACTCATGCAGACGATGCCAAATTTGACACGTGAAATGGACCAATATAGTTTATCAATGCACAATTGATGAACATATCCACGTATGGTAAACCAGACACGGTATTCATTTTCACAACGACCGTTGTTATACAGAAAAAGGGATATAATACAGGCACCAACATATTGGTAATTGGGTGAACGAGAGACGAACGTAATGTAGACGAGAAATAACAGAAAAACCATCCGTAGATCTTATAGCTGTAAACATGTAATTTATTTATATTTACCGTTCTCGCCATCAGCAAAATGTATTCCAAAATCCGGAAGGGTACTTCTCAGTCATAATTATCAACATGAAGAGTGATGGGAAATTGTAACTCACAATTCACTATAGGTATTAATTGTGTTATTTCATTAAAGCAAACACTAAATGTCACATTTAGCATGGTCTATAACTATTTACTACAAGGTCAACATTTTACTAGGCGGGCAACAATTACAAATTCAAGTGACACTGCGAACTAAACTACTATGTAGTTATTCTAAAGAGATACATACACACACATTCACACATTACGTAAGACACTTTTACGTATACCTTGTTAACCAAAAGTTACAATCAATAAAATTGTTGATAATACTCACATAGTAAACGCTTATCATTATCTTAATTATTTAGCCATTGTAGGTCGTCTATCTGTCATTGCACGCGTCCATGCAGTGAGCCAATAATCACAAACTTTCGAAAGTGTTTGTTTGTGTTTACATTGGAAATACATAACACGGGGTTGACCTCAAGGCACGACGATTTATTGCTTCAAAACTATCATAATCACCACTCCTTGCAACTCCAGCAGTAATTTGAAGTTTGTCATCGGCCATGTAATGCTTCTTCAGTACGTCCAAAGGGAATTTAAAACGGGTAACCCTACCCGCAATTGGGGCGGACCATTTTAGTGTTGGCATCTGTTAAAAATATTATGCATCTGGGATTAGCAGTTACACAATCAACAATAGGTTCATTTAATTTCTAATAAAATATAGTTCCTTATTATAGCGCACCTCAAGTGACTGGCTATTCACATGAACCCACGCTGAGTACCCCTTCTCAGCAACAATGGCCGGCTCCTTTAAACTAAAAAACGCAAATCCTACTGCATCCTCCTCAGCCCACAATTTCGCCCGGAACACGAATACCGGACTACCATCCTCTTCGTGCAAATTTAAAACAATGGGACTCCACTTGACACCTTCGACATCGCTCACACCGCCAAACTGGTCGAGGTAAACGAGCACATGCGGACTGGTCCGTGTGAGAATTTCGTGTTCCTTGAGGAAATGGGCTAAAATGGTCGTGATGTTGGATAACGGGGTCTTAAATCCGCACCGGTATCCGTACATCTCACAAATCGGCGTTGGACTGAAAATATAACATCACAAATAATATGTTAATCATTGTACACCATAAACTACATAAGTGTACCGTATTCATATCACATTGGTTTTCTGATTTTTACCTGAATTTGCAATGGTTCAACAGGTGACCCTTCGCCTCCTTCCTTTTCATTTTGCTCTGACAGCCGTATTGATCATTTGGACAATCAATGGGTAGCTCCTGGATCAGGGACTCCATTGCTCGGTTGCGGATTTTATTCTTTCCAAATGGTCGAGCACACTGGGGACACTTGCGTCGGGTCAGTTCAGAATCGCACTTCTGGCATATCGTGTGTCCCTCGGTACACTGGTAAATTTCCTCTTCCGGGATTTCCAAACAAATGGGACAACAAAGATGTTCATCAAATGAGGACTCCATTTTTAAACATACTACCCTTCTTGCCTAAAAAATACTTATAAGAAATTAGCCAAATCCCGAATTTTCTATAATATTCTGTTCGGTTGACAATTTCAGAGGATTTACACAAGCACGCACTTTATTTATACCAATGATATTCATTTATCATTTCTCTGCACATCCCGGTAGCGGTAGGTCTGATCACAGCACAGTTGCATATTTTGTGAATGAATGAATTGTCATAATAATCTCATAATACATATGTATTTGTAAACCTTTTGGTCTTGGTCTGTGGGGGCTGCTGTGTACACTTCCATCACATACTTTGGAATAGACAAGCCGCAAATATGTAATGCCGGTATTGGCACCGATGATATTCATAAAGCGATGGGACTGCTGCTGGGACATCCTCAGTGCGGAATGCTGAAGCTGAACCTGACAAATGCAATCTAAGAGAAGATTACTATACGTATAAACGTATACCCCAAGCATATTAATATTGCCATAAATTATTACCATTGATGATTGATACAAAACGAAGAATGGATAAGCAAATTCGGCGATAGATTTGAGTGCAGTTTTTGTATAGATAAATAAAAGATAACAAAGATTACAGAATATCTGAATTGGGAGACGAGTTGCATTATGTTTTCATATTAACCTGCAGAAGGAAATTAGTCGGTTTGACTTGAAACTGGAGTTTAGCTGCCTCGTTCTCCTTTTCGTTTGTACTTATCAATACGACTTTTTCATGTAGAGTGAATCCAAACTGAAAATGTTTGATTTCTATAATATACTAGTGAGTAGTGAGGGGTTTGCTCTTTAAGAAAACCATTTCCCATAAAATTTTACTTTATCTGTTTGTTCCTTATCCTAACCAAATTCAATTTTATCGACCCAAGTCGGATTACCATACTTGGATTTTAGAAAGTCTAAGAAGAAGCATGCAAACACTCATGTAGCAATGCACTTACCGCAGTATAATTTAAAATGCACGCTAGTGCTTTACATATAGTTTACTGCATATACAAATAATAAGCGAAAGAATTATTTATTCAACATTCAGAATTCAATTTCCATTTTCCATAATACTTTCTTTGCTTCTCTTGAAACATGCCTCCCTTCTCGTCTAGTATTGTAGTAGTTATCCTAGATCTAGCGTATGGGTTATGAGATGAGTCCCTCCATCATTCTGTAGTATTAAGTGCAGTGATGAGTTTGCTTTTTCAGGTTTGCTGTCATGAGTTCGATTGTGCTTGTGTTCTTGTGGGCAACGCGTGGATGAGATGAAAATAATTTCGTAGGAATGTAGGAACATCATCATGTAGGACATCATGTAGGAACTGGAAACTCCTCGCCAAACCCATTTTGCGCAATGTTTGCAACGGGTAGCGTCGTAGGCGTAATAGCTTAAAGTACGGATTTCCCGAGTAAAAATAAAAGCCATATTGTACAATAATTAATTACATGTTTAATTCATAAAATGAAACGTTTAACTAAACTAGATTGGTATGAAGGCCATTCGGCAAGTCCATCATAAACTGTTTACTTTGACATGAGTTAAAAATTGAAAACTGAAGTCTTACATGATATGTATAATTATCTTTTCCACCTTTGTAATTAATCACGTTCACGCTCCGCTAATCAACCTCGCTGTTCTATGTATAGTAGTGGGGTAGTGGTACCAAGGAGAATATAAAATCAAGACGCATCCTTTGAATATTTCTGCTTAAAACTACTGCTTTTGTAAACGGACAGGACACAACGTGACCTTCCTTAAAAATACTGATACTCTGGCGTAATTCACATTAGCCTAATTACCCAACAAATGTGTTACCTACTCCAATAATTTCTAACTTGGGACACACTTAAAATTCATATCAGATGGAACCCTTCCGACTTCTTACAACAGGCTTAGATTCATTCATCATCAACCGAAAGCGAACGTCATGTCAAGCGAACCGTTTTTTGTACCATGCTAATCTGACAGAAGAATCATGTACTTTCATTTCGTATTCATCCTACTGCTCCACTCTTGCAAGTACCAAGTACCAACTAGAATGTGCTTGGACAGGTCAGTAATTTATAATGTCAGGATGAAGTAAACATAATATGCAAAATTAGCTTGTTAGCCTGTCAGGTTTGATCCCATAACATTTTTTCATCACGGGTGGTTTCCCTCCTATTTCAAACAATAATTATATAATTTTTGGAATTATCAGGTTTTTTCTATAGATTTTTGGCAGACGAGGTTTCGGGATGTGAATGATCACATGCCGGGATGAGGGATGATTACAGTTTTGTGGCAAAGGGTAAAATTAGTGATATGCTTGACCACCCGACCATTAATGGCCATATCGTTTAGATAAAATATCGAGAAGTAGTTTACATTCATATATATGCAACAATGTAGCCAACTGGGAATTCCTTGTGGAATGAATGTACTTTTGTGCGTCTGGAAATGAGCATAGAAAAGCAGTCGAAATGATTAGGATAAAAAATAGATTTTTAATTACTATTTTTCGTTAAGAACAGTGATTGCGATAATATGATAGAAAGAGTATTTGAAATGACGCAAGACGAAACTGGAAAGTACAAACTTTTAAAACCTAAATGTCCACTTGACCTTCTGAGGAGCAAATATGGAGCCAGCAGAACAGTGATTTCCCGACGAGTCCGTGTAGGCATACGAATACCAAATAGAGTCGGGCCTTGGTGGCTTCATCATTAGGATACTCAAGGAGTACAAGGTATGACACAGGAGTACCCCTGGATGCAATGTTGGCGACATCCTGTTCTGTCTGAGCCCAGGATTCCTTATATGCCATGTTCGGACTTTGAGGCATTATATTCCAAGCCATGTGTCCGGGACCACCGAGATTCTGAGCGATGACGTGGCCAGCAATGTCTCCTTCCGCACCCATGCTCTTCCCCAATTGCTCCATTTCGGGCGAGATTGGAGTGCCAGTACCGACATGTTGACGTTCCACTTTCGCTTCAATAAACTCGACACGTTTGTGAGGTCCTATGACTGCACGGATTACGGGGCCGCCGGGATTCGATAGAGTTTGACCTTTCGAAGCCTTTTGTTCAACGAGGACGCTAAGCTCTTCTGAGCAGTTTTGAGCTTGTCTGCGGTGCCGCTGGAGAACACGTCCTGAGGCTGGACCCTCGTGGAGGAGGAGAATTACACTGGTTACAAGAAGAAGTCTCATGTTGTACTAAACAGCAAAAATTAAATGAATATAACAGCAATCAATTCGAATCTAATGACTCTGGAGGTGTTATTGCTCAAACTTCAGAAGGCTAAATGGCCCTGCTCATTTTATACTCGTCCAGTTTTCTATCAAATGTGCTGTGGATAAGCGTCACTCATCCGGTCCACTTTTTCATTTCTTCTGATAAAGGAATAGGTACAAGCAGAGGAATGTCAAGATGAAAGATAATGTGAAAGAAAACGAGGATTTTTATGAACCACTTTTTCAAGCTCCGCTGGGTCGGGTACGAAAAAATAGAAATACTTTTGTTGTGCCTCTTATTATGGGTAACAATATTACATTACCTCAGCATCATTCTTAGCATGGTGGTTCGCATTTCGCATCATAGCGTCCCGTACCTACCTGTATGGCATATCACAAACAATTAGACAAGTGCAAATGGACTTATAATTAAAATCTGGGATGCCCACTCGCTAGAGCAATTAGAAGCGGCCCTGCTCTATTCTACTAGAATTATTTCCCAAAACTTGTTGGGCCAGCCAGGCCTTCTTCCCCTCTTAATCGGTAAAATCCCGGCAACGTCAAAACATGTTTATGCAAAGGTAGGGCGTGCGCGTGACGGAATGAGCTAGGGAA
The DNA here is from genome assembly GCA_036850665.1 of Dicranocentrus wangi. NCBI lineage: Eukaryota > Metazoa > Arthropoda > Collembola > Entomobryomorpha > Entomobryidae > Dicranocentrus > Dicranocentrus wangi. The sequence goes on along the minus strand of JAANSN010005380.1, from coordinate 6,297 downwards.
TTCCAGAGACTTAAACCAAACTTACACTTTAACTGGATCGAGTCTAGTCAACACTCAGAGGAAATGCCATAATATAGGCAAGCATAAGGCCACCAATCCAGTATTTCATGTGCACCAGAGGCAAAAAGTCGACTTGTTACATCTTCATCCTCATATTTTTGTGTAGGCACGTTCCGGTGCTAAACCTTGTTATCACTTTATGGTTGGCTCGTCCGACTTTCATGCTATGAAACCATAATCAAACAATCTCATTAAATTAACTCATTAACGGATTATTTTCTGCAGTTTGTTGCTGAACGGTGAATGGTTACATTTAACATCATGTTTCCACTATACATTTCGACATTTCTGTGATGTGGTATTTTCTTTCATGGTTTAAATTGAAGCGACTAGTTCATTCGCTCCATCCAAATAATAAATTTTACGCTGGAAGTGCGTCATATGGTACACAATTCTGAGAAGTTGGATGTAAAAGCATACTACCTTTGATAAATCTACTGAATGATATGATGATTTGGTCTTGCACACTTGTACTTACATTTTCATATCATAAGAATCTCCATAAAACTTACCGTATAACGAGTGCAGTTTTAACATTTTCAACATGATGCAGAAAACGGGAAACACTGAAGTGCAAAGTCCTGGAAAAATGCTGACGTCCTGTTTGCAGTCTTTGGTTTATGGAGTTATGACGTATTGTGGAAGCATACAGGTACTTACGATTAGGTACACCAAACTCAGATTTCACAGTTTGACCTATGTCGTGATGCGGTCACTCAATACTTTTATTGATGCTTCTGAATTATGAATTCAAATGTGCAGCATGTTTTAAATAGTTTGAATATGCATCGAACAATGTAGCTTTCCAACCAAGCAAGACTCCTGATATTTAATAATTCGTAAGTATTTTATGTTACAAGTCATTGCGAAATGTGGTATTTCAAGAATTGCGTTTCTCGAAACACTTTCCACTTTGGTAGGAATTTCACTTGCATACGGAAATTATAAATATGGATGATTCTTGGCATATTTAGAAAAACGTGCATTTTTGTACATGTAAACGTTAATCCCTAACTTGCTGTTATGCGTGCCGTTGAAATAGTCGAAAATTAAATAAATTGTGAATAATTCTCTTATTTCTTAAAAAAGTAAGATGAAGAGAATGCAATGAGAATTGAACATGCGATTGTGAATATGTATTATTTTATTTCTACATTTATTTTTTAGAGTAACAACGGTGGGATATTTAGAATAATAGTATCAAAAGCAAATCAGCACAAAATATTATTTTATTAAAAGCTGAATCCCCAATTAATCTTTTTTCCAGGACTGTAAATTGTTCCAGATGAGCAATGATCCCCAGTGGAGTCCTTGTACGCATAAGCGTACCAAACACTGTCCGGACTGGTGGCACCTTCATCAGGATATTCCAAAAGAACCACGTACTTAACCGAGTTTCCTTTCTTTGCAAAGCTGGCCACATCCTCCTCAAATTGTGACCATTGCTCCCTGTAAGCCTTGTTAGCATGTTGAGGCATAATGTTCCAAGGTTTATTTCCCGGTCCTCCGAGATTGGCGATCAGAACTTGACCAGCAATGTCCCCCTTTTTACCCATGGTTTTCGCCTTTTCTTCCATCTGCCTCGTGATGCGGGAGCCCTTTCCAATGTGCTTATTTTCTATTTGGGATTCAACGAATTCCACACGTCCATGGGGTCCAGTGACTGCTCGGAGGACGGGTCCTCCAGGATTTGGTTCTGCTCGCCCTTTATCAGCCGCCTGTTTGATGAGTTTGTCCAAATCGGGGGAACAATACTCGCTTGCCTGTCGTTCTCGATCTCGGTCCCAATCCAAAGAAAATGTGGATTTCGCGGTAACCTCAGTAGCAATCACGAAAATCGCAATTGACAGCAAACACAAGAGCTTCATCATCTTGATTGGAGTGGATAAATTGGAACAAAACAGGCTCTATCCGTTATTTCAATCTTCGTCAGAGGTGAATTATTGCAAGCACGACTACTTTTTATAGTTTTCCTTTTCCTTACTCTTCTAGATAGTGACTGATGCTTATCCTTGGACAGCCTTCAAATTTTATTCAAACTTTTAGGCATATCATAAATACACACCTAGAATTTTCATCTTGTCCACCTAACCGTGTAAAAACTCATGCATTTATTTACCAACAACAAGAAAGATCGCAAAGTCAGATTGCTGGACATCGCATAATGCTTTTTTACAGAAATTTTGAGTTGGAGTATTCATTCTCTGCATCAGGTATAAAAAATTGAAGGTACCATTGGCTATATTATGGCTATACAAAAATGTATGGAGAAGGGGCTGTAACAGAAGAGGTACCCCGTGGAGCAGTATTTTGCATGATCTTCAAAAACTAGAATTAACTCTGAGGTAATCTTCCGTTTTGATACGGAAAGCATCCAACCGTGCTCGCAAACCTGTACAATCTTTTCCAGTTGCGGAATTATCTCATCCAAACTGCGAGTCAGTTAGTGCAACGGACTGTGATGAAAGGGGAATCCCGTACCAGCAAAATTTCGTGCTAAAGCAGGGAATGCTTGTTTTTAAGCTGTTTCATTCACAGAAACAATTCAGTTTAATGATGTCAGGCTGGAATCTCCGAATTTACAGTCCGCCAAAACGGTGCACACTTCCTCCGAATGCCGTCAACCGTTTCGACATATTCGTGACATCAAATATAATATAAAGTAAATTGTAATGTAATGACGTTTTCTCCGTTTACTGAAAAATTCCTGTGTGGCACTGGCGCCTACGGTGCTGGAAGCTATTATGTGTAATAAAACGAGAAAATAAAAATCAACTTTGAAGAGGTGATAATTAATTAAATCATGAATCTACATTTTTATTGACATGGAACATGAGCACATCAATTGCTCCAAGAGGGAAAAAATCTTTAGGTATCTCGTGTTTGACTCGGTTCTCATTCTTATCAATTTTTGATACGCATGGCGAGTTTTCCCCACTGAAATCTTGCGCGTGTGGCATAGTAAATTGGGACTCCATAAAAATGTTATTTCTGAAAACAAAAGCAAAAATGCACGAACGTATTATGCATCTAAATATTCAGTAGCTAGTAATAATTAAGTCCATCGGAATTTGTGACTGACTCTGTATTACGCATTCGCATTCTTTCGCAGCAGTGCCATAATTTCAGGTTGAATTACAAACACATTTCCAAATTACATTTTTAATTATTATTAATTAATTACTCGAGTTCGATACCTTCGTGATCAAAGTATGGCTACTACACTATGTGTATGCAACTTTTAAAGTTTCCAGTGATTCGGGTACAACCGATGGATGAGTATATTACATTTTCATGTTAAATTGATTTGAAAATGGAAAGCATCTATCTTTTTGTTGCTTGCTGAATAACCTTGAAGTAAGTACACCACACGGGATGGTTTACGTCAATTCCGAACATTCTGTGATCTTGTGTATACGTACTTATATATTATATCAAGCCAAATCCGTTTTAAAACACGCCAGCAAAAGGTGATAGTAGTAGTCGTGTCGTATCACATTACATAATATTCTGTGCTTGAGAAAATATAATGATTCAGTAATCAGTCATGCTGCACTGAACTGCACAACATTGCCCGGAAATCCACGATCTATGTATCTCATCCGCAGATTTGAAAATTGATGTTTCTGAAGGTAATTACAGACCATTTCACAAGGTAATTTTAGGTCCTAATTACATTCACAAATTACAAATGTCCCTCGCACTACAATTCATACAATTAAATCTTTTTTGCGAATAATAATAATACCACAGAAATTTACGTTTTGGTTCTACCTTCCCTCCTCCTTCTCACATCTCCGACAATGCGATGCGAGTTCTGAGAGTACAAATAATGAGGTGATGTTTTTTAGCTTACAGGAATAATCAACAACAGGAACTTAGCCAGTCAAATATTACACGTGTTGCTACCAAATTAAGGTATTCATCATGGCTTTAGAAGGAGCACTGTATTCAAAATGTTTGTAGTAAGCACAGAGAGGTGGTTCATGACGGCATCATGACTCAGTGCAAATCTATCCCCACATTTTATTGGCAGCTTTTGCTGTGCCCTCCACTTCAAGGTAAAGTAGTAACTATTCCTAGTTCTATTATGCGTAAAGTAAAAGTTTTTCTTGGAGTCCACAATTTCACTACTACTCCGCGTATTATGAGCTCCTAAGCTGAGCAGGTAACTGCTCAATCCAGTAATCGCGATAAAAGCAGCGACGCAAGTTAACTCCAAAAATATTGGCAGGAACTGAACACAGTTTACCACCAGCCACACCAGAAAAGTAAGAATCACTTGGCTAAATAAAATGGAATTCCAAATTGTTTCCGAATACAGCTTCCTTCCGATCGAGTACAAAATCCGGAGTTGGCCATAATGGTGGAGCAATATCCCCTCTGAAAATCTCCGCCGTCGCTTCAACTCTTGTATGTACTCTTGCGTGGTGGTGGTGAATGTAATCATCACAACGAGCAACACAGGAACGCACCTGTTGTACATGTAAAATCCGAAAAAGTTGAGGAGGAGGGTGCCTAACGAGGAATAAATGATCAAGGAGGAACTTCTGTAAAATGCGTTGGGTAAAATGAGTTCCTTGAAAATAACATGGAACACATCCAACCGGAGGAACCAAACAATGAAGGGCATTGGTAACCCAAAAATTATGCTGCAAGCGATGTAATAGTTTAGGAGAACACCAGGCACATCCACTTTCTTTTTGTTTTGTCGGGGAACTGGAATACACAAAGGTGGCTACTATAAATAAGTTTCGTATTAAAATTACGGAAAAATTTGATTGGCTTACCTATTTCCATCTCATTTGACTGGAGGTAGTTGTAAGTATATACAAATTCTGGGTGTTTATAAAACGTGACCAGAGTTGCCATTAGAAAGGACAGAAATGCAAGCGCTCCAAATGTTCCAACCGCTTCCAAAATGTCCAAATGGGTTCCTCTTGGATTGGAAAACTTTTTGGCTAACACGAGCACGCTCCCCACCCACGTGAATAGGATGTACACAAAATTGATCAACATCCAAGGAAGTGTCTTGATTGAAATGTGGCGACGTATGAGATTAACAGCAGAATCGGCTCCAATGCGAATGTCGAAAATTAATGGTGGTAGAACTCCATACGATAATCTGAATAATTTTACAGCCCTAATTACCAAAGGTGTATTCAATGAAGCGGTGGATTTCAAGGGTACTCCGAAGGGACTCTCAAAAATACGGATTCTGACTGCTAGATCCATTTTTTATAAGAAATTATAGAACAGTTGATTAGACTAGTTGATGCGTAAGGTAGAAAAAATTGAAGGGATTATATACGCTTGACCATATAAATGTTTGGAGTGGTTTTGTTGTAGTTTGTTCATGTCTTCTTAGCAAAAGATAAATTGTATTTAAAAGAGGTACATGTGTTTCATGCCAGAGTTATGTTCAGAAAATTCAATTGTAGGAACTAATGAAACACAAGGAATCGATTTATTGAAGTTTTCTTTGAGCAATTTCGTTTTTCTGTCATGGACATATTTTTAGTATAATATATCACGTTAGACCGAAGCATATTTTTTGGTTGATGTTCTGTTATATAAATTATGCACATCCAAGGTCATATTATGCGTTGTTGCCTAAATTTCAAGTATAAATTTGAAATTGAAAAACACACTTTATTTTGTACTGGTAAGGTATACTTAGCTTGCTCGTCCTCTAACTTCGTGTATATTATGCTTATTGAGGCGGAGATGGTCGACATATGTACGTAAGTATATAGCTGTTTCATATATTTTGTCAGTTTAATTACGTGGGGGTATAATTGCAATTCGTGTTTTTCTAATTTAAAATTTGGTCTAGAATAATTCACTGAAAGGTAAATTAAAGATCGATTGATTGAATGGGCTTGGGAAATGGGAAGCCAGAAACGCCTACTTCCAATGATCCTTTCTTCTCCCACCGTGCGTTTTTCTTATGTAATATTTCAGTGCATTGCCAGGAAAAGGTAAGCGCGTTATTTCATTACGCTCGTCACATTCCTTCTGTTTTACCATTTGCTGGTAAATGTAGCCATCAGGCATGGAGTTGCCTATGATGAATGCAAAGTAGAAACACTTTTAATTAACACTAACAAATAGTACATCAATTCTGCGAAATATACCCGACGACGTGTAATGACAACTCACTTAACGCATGTAAATAACTGTAAATTAAATGAGTCATTTTGCTGATAATATATCTAATCTAGAGTTAGCATATCA
>JAANSN010005379.1:0-12583 GCA_036850665.1 Dicranocentrus wangi | reverse complement strand
AAAGCTTTATAGGGAAACAAAACAAGGTTAATATTCGAAAAACGTTTTTGGAAAAAAACTCATTTCGTTTGCACAAAGGAAAAATTATTCACAAAACAATATTAATATTTCACAGATTACAATAAAAAGCCATTTTATTAAGCCAGGTCAGGACCATGAAAAAAGGACACAAAGATGAAACGCTTGTGGGACCACTATAGTTAGTCCGTTAGTCGTATTAAGGTCAGATGACATGAAGAAATCACTAAAAACATAAGTAAAGACAAGAGAAACGTGTGTCCCAGCAGACATAAATATTATGCTTGGTAGATGCCAACCCTCCCAATTAAAATTAGTACTGTTTTACTGCAAACTACAACTTGCAGATTTTACCACAACATGCATGTTTGGTTGTATCCCTATGTCATGTTATATGCTGCAGTTTTTGCAACTAGGTACTTATTTCAAAACAAGGATTACAACGCACAAATTATTATTTATACTCAATGGTCGCATTACTCCACCGCAATACCCTCCGTTCCACCCCCGTATCAATTTCACTAGTGAAATGAGCACCACCGTCCGACCCAAAACAGACTCACATACCATACATATATGTATCCACCTACCAGTCATTGTTGTTCTCTAGTATTCACGACGGAGCTTTGAGTACACTTGTACTTCACTCTAGATGGACTCATTCCAGGTCCTGCTCCAGGCGCAATCCCAAAAAACGAAAGCCAATAGGCAAAATCCCAAATCAAAATTATTCAAAATCCAAAAAGAATTTTCAAAATAATAAAATCTACAAACTTTTAACGGCTTTTAGCAGAACTTACGCTTATTGTTAGTATGTCGAGTGAATTGAATTGAGTATGAATATTGTAAAATCTTGTAGAGGATTTTGATATTTTAACTCTGGGATGCATGGTGTTGTTACAAAATTCGCTGGGATTTGTGTATTTGAGATTCGTGTTTTAGGATTGTGCCATGTAACCTTCTANGTTACAAAATTCGCTGGGATTTGTGTATTTGAGATTCGTGTTTTAGGATTGTGCCATGTAACCTTCTAGATCATACAGTTTGCAACCAGTACTTTTCCTTTCAGTAAATAATGCAGCAAGTACTCTAGGATTTCGTTGTCTAGTTAGAACTTTTCGTCGCAAAATATAGCAGAACAGGACAACAACACGGGGAAATGTTTGGTTGCATAATGCAAAGTGCACAAAGCGATTTCACTGGCCTGGAAATTCCACTTCAGGTATAATTTTGTGATACTAATATGACTTGTACATCATGCAAGCAAAACATTTATGCACCTGTGATCCTCCATCCACCTTATTCAAGCATAAACATGATTCTGTCGCATCTCATGGACGCCCTTTTAAAAGCGTTTATTCATGAAGTCTTTCAACCTCATCTGCGCAGCCAAAACAAATATCCATTTCCATGTAAGACATATAACACGTACGGAATAAGAGTACATGATATGATTCTAAAGTTTGTGCATGAGGGTGGTATCGCATATAATGGAACATATCTCAAGTCAAGTAACTTTTTACCACTATAGACAAACATCGAAATATTATATCCGGTATATTTAAATCTTTATCCATTTAGTAATGTAAATAAAAATTAAGCGAATTAACATTACCCGTCACTCACTTTCTCTCAAATTTTGTTTCAAACTTTACTAGCAAAATCACATTGAAAAGTTTTCTCACTTCAACCATAAATTAGCATTATCAGCATCACATCAAAAGTGAAAAAGTCGAAGCCCATGCAGATATAAATCAGAAAAATAAAGTTATCGTGCTTTCCGATCCAGACCAGTGTACACTTTTTCCGTTTATAAAATATACACAAACAAAACCTTTATAAAAAATCTGATAGATGCATGCAGCCTGTGTAGACACTCTCAATACAGAGTGAAAAATCATATACATAAAATACAGTTTAGAGCTAAAAAGCTAGCAGACAGTATGAATACAAAAACCCGATTATTATTATTATTATTATCTGTATTATTGTAGGCTTCAAGATTCGCCTTCCATCTAGAAAAAGGTATACGTTCTTGTGACGTGATAATGTTTTGATACCTGTTTACGCTGGGAGCGCAAGCTAAAAGCTAAAACCTGTACAAAAAACAATTTCCCATGGGCAAAAGTAGGGGAGCCGATGGGATAGCACTGGTGCTGATGATTTTTGAGACCTTTCCCAGCACCTTTTTCATCCATTGCATATTCTATATGAACATCAACCTGTGTATGCTATACATACCCCTAAAATGTTGTGCTTTGTCTACAATCACGCTGCCTACTCTGATTTTATAGTCTACAAGTCTACACCTTAACCAGTGAGGCAGATCAAATCAAGGGGGAGTGAGTAGATGATGAAAGACAAGATGAAAATGAAAATATGCGGACAGTGCAGAGTGCCGTGGCGTGTACGTAATGCATTTTATACTCGTGTACACAAAATGAACCACAAAGACATCTAGCAATCAAGAGACCATTTTCATCCTCTTTTGTGTGACTCGATTGCTGGGTTCTCACAGAATTCGAAGGAAAACGAAAAGTGACAGCAGAGCAACCTTAATTTGTGATTTTACACTTTTCCTTCGTTTGTCTGCCACGTTAGTAAAGTACAAAATGGTAGGATGGAGGTATGTTTTTTGAGTTTCGAGACCAAACATGCAGAATGCAATGCCTGATTAGCTTCACTTTGAAAGTGAGAAAAATGAAAAAACCTGAACTGAACCAGTATTTCTTCTGCAAAATATACATGAAATAGCTCTACATTGAAGTGTTCTAAGCTTCATGTCATTAATTATTAGTCCTTCATCAACCCAACCTTGAACCTAACATCAATTTTTTCCCCCTTTTCGCCAATTCTAATACATCTTCGTTACTCGTCTTGTTAGAAAATATCACAGACGTGATAAATGAATCAAATTTTTAAGAAGTAGAAACAAGATATTATTTGTGAAAAATGCTGAAGACACGATCAGTCAGTAAAAGTGATTCTTAAAAATATGCCGTTTCAGCAAAAAATAATTCTAACACTCGCACCTCGCACACATTAAAAAATGGTGTATCCCATATTATGAGACATGCATCTTTGTTGAGAAATGAGAGCTGCTAAAAGCAACCAAAACGGTTGTAAGTTTAACTTTCAAGTTCTAAAAATACCTTTAATGCATATACAGATCCACATGCAAGACTTTATCCATGGGCAAACATCGTAAAACACTTTTGAAAAAACTCTAAGAATGCACGAATCATATAATTTGGTGTATTCCTGCTGAGATTTCATATCCAGAAAGATTGCGCATATAATTTGTAATGCGAAATATAGAAAAGAATATTATATCAAGCTGGGCAATATCACTTCAAACAAAAGAACATAAAAGCTTGCGCTTGTGTTGTGTCGCGGTGCACGGTACGACCGGATATAGTCAAGAAAACTTCAAGTCCCATTCAAAACAAAGGAACGCGCATTTAAACTTCAGAACTAGAACTACTCCTGCATCATTTCTTCACCTGACTGGCTATGGCTGTGAGTTGCGCTACAAACAAACTATCAAAAACAGAAAACGAAATGACTCACGAGAAAGAGGTGAAGTGCTTACTTGAGCTTGTAGTGCAGTTTAGAAAATGGGGTGATTAGGTAATGTCAAAACGAATTTGGTCTGCCACTCGAGCATGCATTTCATTTTTGTACCAGGTATTACATTCGCAACGCCCTTGTCATCTCGTGTCTCCAAACATTATCCGATTCGTTCCCTGTCCTATTTACTGTGGTGACCAAGTCAAAATACCTTTTTGCACTGATTTCTTGATCTCGCTGTTTCGAAACTCGGAGTTGGATTGGAACTCTGATGAAATCGTAATCTCGAATGTAATAGCACGCAAGACATGATGCCGAAACAAAACAAAATTCCGAGAATCACCTTGTTACTTCAAGCCCAGCAGAATAGTAGTAGTATTGCTGTGCAGAGTATACTTCAGTTCAAGGTAGTTGGTATTTCCCTCCATCCAAATATTACAAATTACGGTTCCATTTCACATTTTTATTACCTGTGAGCAGTGAGCACTACTCCCACAAAATCTATCTTCTAAGAAAACGCATACATTTCTATTACTTGCTCTTGACTTGTTTCCTTTTGTTACACTTGTCACAGCCTCCACATGTTATTGCATTTTATGCATATTTGTAATTTTGTCCAACAAGATGTGCTCTACAGTCGTTACACATCTTCCCATACCTAAAGGAACTTGTGCCGTTGCACATTACACGTAAAACTACAATAATCCTATTAGTCTCAATTTGAGGAACGTGCAGTAAAGAAAATATTACGGATTAAGCAATTACACCCAGCCAGTCTGTTCAGTTTACCTACTTATATGCTCCGGTGTGCAAACACAATATAAGTAAAAAAGCAAAGCGCACAAAAGCGATCAGGAAAACCAGAGGAATGCTATTCTGGCGAAGTTTATGGTTTTGCTTTGGTGAGCTTTTTTAATGCACCGCCGGTGATGGTTTCTGTTCATATTTCGACGCACCGAATCTCTCAAGGCATATCTACACGCTCCTCCTGGTATGGCAAGCTTTCAAGATTAGCTTTTACAATGAAATTCACGTCCATCTGCAGAATGTAATATTGTACCAAAACGAGAGTTTTTACCAAGAAATATTCCTTTCTTTTGAAACAAAATGTAAACTTTACAAAAATTACGGAAGTAAGAATAACATAGAGGAGCAGCATAGCTCGTTTTTTGTAAAATCTCAGTTATGTGCAACGCTGTGCTCACCCTTCTTGCCCTCTTGGCTCCTGGTGTACGTTCTAATTCAGGAGTTTTAAACGGAAAAGTAGAGAACACGTCGTGAATGTAACATGATAATACTGTAATCTCACTGCGAAATCTAATAACATCACAACCCCGTTGAATGCGGCACTGTATGAAGCTCTCTTTTGGAAAAAGCGGTGAAAAGCTTGATTTTAAGTGCTTACCTTTGCAGCAACAATGCTCAGTCCCAGTCCGTTTGAAATTTTTTGCAGCTTAATTGCATGAACTTCTGGTTTCTGGGAGAGCATTCCCGTCGAGTTCCCATTCATCATGGGTGGATGTCCTCCAATGTGGCCATTTATCATCCCGTGCCCACCACCAATCACACTTCCACCAACACTTCCATTCGGACTCATCACACCACCAGCACCACCAAGATGATTAGTAGGTCCCATCATTGACGACATTGACATGTTTGACATGGACATATTCAAATTGCTCATATTGTTGTTCATCATACTATGCCTGTCACTGATAACACTTCCCGGTGTGTGTGGCGCTTGACTCCCACCACTTCCAATCGTAAGATTATTAAACGCGGCGGCAAATGACCGTCCGCTCATGGCACTAGGAGACCTCATAGGATCTTGGAAATAAATTGTCCAGTAACCAGCAGCACTTGGGTTTGGTGTTAGCCTACAAAGGGGCGACAGCGGCGTCAGAAAATCTACTAGTCCGGTCGGAATTCCTCTCACAATGTCACAAGAATATCCATCTTCGGGTAAAATAAATGCTAGTCCGATTAAGGGCTCCTCTTCAACTCGAATGTGACGTCCGTCACCTCGTATCGCTTCGTCAACTGTGCTCTCTGCCACCTGAAATAGTAATGACGATGAAAGATGAAAAGGGATGTTTGCGGATGATGACGACGATGATGATCAAATGAATGGGAGTAAACTTTTTTTGTGAGTGAAGGATGCACGAGTGTGTGTACTCAAGTAACATACATAGATGATCTATGTGTGTGATGATAAACCTTTATAATATACAAGTAGCGTTACTCACGCTAGGAGATTGCTACGGAACACAGAACACATATGCACATATTTATATTTCTCTGTAAGAGATAATATACAACGTGCATCAGTCAGTATAATGTAAACGAGTCAGCTCATACGTACGTATACGTACTACCTGCCATTATTACAAGTTAACCACTTAAAGTATCATGCATCGTCAGTAATGTTCGTACCTCAACTCTAACTTTTTTTATTTATTGCTACACATGTTTCACGTACGCGTAGATATATACTCTACTTCTGAATGCATTCCCATTCTCATATTATGCATTGTATAGTATAATGTATTGCACTCTACGTGGATTTTCAAAGTTCATAAGATTTGTAAATAGTAAACCCCCAAAGGAATGTATGCCTGTAATCCACGCACCCATCCGTTGCGTTTTTATGGTCCACCAGAATGGGTTACGTTAAGATGCTTACCTACATGCGGTAACCAACAATGCCTTTCAAGCTTACAAACTTCCAACTCCAACGATATGGTTTGGACCAGCAGAACAGAAACAAAACTTTAAAATTTTGAGGTACACCAAGCCGATTATTAACTTATTGTTAATATATACCATACACATGCATATATTATTCTCGATAAAAACGTAACCCATTATGTCTTATAATCTCCATCAAGCCACACGCCATGTAATGAAACACATGAGAAAGAAGAACCAAATCAAGTCTGACTCACTCCTTAAACTGAGGCAAAAATAATATGGGAATAATAACAAAAAACACAAGGTAAAAGTGACTAGTCATGTTATATATACGTACGTACAGGTTTTCGTATATCAGAGCCAAAGCCAATGGATTTCCTAGCAGTTAAAAGCCATGAAAAAAACTTCGAAGAGTGTTCACGTTATATTGTTGTACGTCACATTACTCACACTCGTATACACAGCGCTCAATTCACTTCTCACAGAGAGCTTTAAAAGAATCAAGATTTAGCTCTTGACGAAACACAGCGTTAACGCAAATTGAAAATTCCAAACAAAATTTATTTATGATAAAATCCAACTCTGGGATTCTAAAATTTTCAGTTAATGCCACCCCCGCTTTCAAAATGTAAAATGACCATACAATTATTCGAAACGATGAAACGAATAGTATTATATGGTGCTTTAGTTATATAAAAATCGCGTCATATCATCAATGGGTTTGACTAATCTGACAAAAAACATACACATTACCACTGTACATAACAAACTTTACACGCAACTACAAAACGATAACATGTTACATTACTTCGAGCCTGTATTGTACTTCGTACTGTAAAAAGTATCATCATCATCACGATAATCATCACGCAAATCATCACATCTTCATCTTCCCCTCCATCCACTACGATGGCCCTTCCTTCCTCTATCCCGTAGCCTTCCTTCCAAGTGTTTTTCCTTCTTTTCCACAACAGCAAGAACATCATTTTTACCATCAGATCCGCATCACTGATACTATATAATATTATGCTTATAGATATATTCATGTTTATACTGATTGACGACTTTTTTCTAGCCTGTTGCTGTGCAATACGAAACGTGAGTAATACTCGAGCGCTAGCGATATTTGAACAAAAAACAGCCTGCAGCGCATCTAGGGTGTTCTTCCTCCTTGCTAACTTTATATATATTTGAGTAACAGCATTTTTAACACAAACTCTTAAGTACCTATTTTGTATCAACAAGAGCATCATCATCATCCCTTAATCTGTATCTCACTTTACTTGGCCCAAGTCTATGTTAAAGTTTGCTTGCTAAACGTTATGTACTAGCTTCTCGCTTCTTATTTTTCACTTTGGCTTCGTGCTTATCGCTCTCGTACAAGTTGCGTGAAGGCAAAAGAGGGACAGCAAAAAGCCATCATCAACGGCATTTTTAACATTTCAAGTGTTTTCAGTAATCCCATTACCGTATCAGCTGGGATCTTCAGAGTTTTAAAAATGCCTTGTCAAAGAGATAAACTTTAAATTATAAGTCAGTGTATATTATTGCACTCATATCTTGCTACATCCTGCTAGCATCGTCCCCCCGCCCCATATATACATTTGCTGTAGTGTTTGGGCTACCTACGCCGTACGACTTGGTTGTGCTGTTGTGTAATATTAGCTGCAATTCAATTCAAAGTTTGCAAAAAGGCTCAGGCAGGACACATTATCTCTGCATCTATCTGTGTTCCTCGAGTGTCTATGTTTTCTACTTGCTACTGCAAACTGCACTGAATCCCTTACAAATTTACCTACTATTGTATAGTGTTAGTTACACTTGCATTACCTACATTTTCACTGTTCATAATTTTGCGTGTACTGCATTTTATTTCATGGCACATACTAATTCTCACAGGTACGGATACAGGACAATGTATGGGCGCACAAGCACATTATGCCATCAGTGTTTCCTTCGCATCTGTTGAGTCTAATGTGTGCTGCGAGCACTCTTCAATATGAAAGCATTACAAAGCTAATACTTGACACTGATCCATACTCAAGAAGAGCTTTTTGATGTAATTTTTCCTTTGCTCTCAAAGTTGACAGTCTATTTAGTAGTAGCAATCTTGATATATTGAGGAAAATGTGCGCCACAGCACACAGCTCATCAAATCAAGACGTGAAAATATATGCCAACGTTTCTTTTTAGCGAAATAGCATCCTCTACGATTTGTCTTTAACCAACAAGGTTTTTATTTTGTTATTACAGCCATTACCAAGTCATTTGCCAAAGGCACGACTTCCACAAAGAAAACAAGCCTATGTGAATGAATAAATTGGGGAAATGCACATGGTGTTATGATGACTATGAAATGTGTGATGAGATGTCAGGCGTTTTCCCTGTTGTTTATGAATTTTCGACGAATTCCCTAATGTTTACTATTTCTGTGATGCTGGCTCTGCTACAAAAACTAATGGCTTGATAACGATCCTGTATTTAATTTGAATTTGTGACGTATGCAAAGGATGTAAACGGAAGGATGCAATTTCATCTCAAATATGCGTGTAAAATTGCTCTGCCTATTGAGAGTGAGAGGTAACGATGCGTCATCACCGTCAACACAGAAAAATTCCTAAGAATCCCAAGGCATTTTATTTAAGTTGCAAATCTATCATGCGACTGGTGTCGTATCAAAAATGCACTGTGGTATGCAGAAAATATTGTCGTAGCGTAGGAGAGAAAACGTATATTACGAAACTACTCATGTGAAATATGTTAAATAAAACAGTTTCTTTTAGAGTTTCTCCTTTCAATAGAAATCTGGATGAATACGTAGGTATTTGCTTACGCCTCTACAAACTTGAGGATTATACCATGTTGTGGTTATGCAAATAAAGGATTCTCGCTTCCTTCCTACCAATACGTGATTGGAAAGCGGTTCCCATATTTACATTAATAAATTTTAACCCTAATCTAAGCTCTGTGGTAGGCAGGCTGTGTCCTCCAAATGAGTTCATCACAATATACGTCTTTGTTATACATTTTAAATGCGTAAAATTCTTTTGGTGTTCTATTTTTCTATTTCATCATATGAATGAAATCATGGAATTACAATACAACTACTGCTCTGTGTATGAGATAGTTGTCAACAAGCGAGAAGCGAATATTGCTCACATCAGTACATCACATGGAGGTAATCTTGTTTAGTTCGTCTGTGGCATATCATGTACATGCACCAAATCTTCCTGAATTCAGGCGACTTTTAAAAATACATACATCATACATGAACGATTACGATTATGTACCCTTCAAAATAGAATCCCTCCCTCCAGAGAATAGTGTTATAACTCAATCCATGTTTTTCAATAAATGTAATGAACGAAACGTTCCTTTGGAATGCTTCTTATTGCAATCGTTGGAACTTGGAATGTTTTGCATTATTCCTTTAAGGCATGTCGTACTGACCAGCCCCTCGGTTTTTCCTAGAAAAAGAGTCGCATCTCGCTCGGGAAATCGACGGGCAATAGTCTTCAAACGATAAACCAACATCACATAAGCAGGGGCAATAGATACCAGACCATTGCAAGAAGGAAGCATTTTCTAAAGTCGAATTGGTGAAGTGAAAGTTATTGGTTTGTATCAGTAGGTTCATATACCATACCTTTCGTTACAGTACAATGTATACTATCAACACGCGAAAGATTTGATTTGACTTCGTAATTTCTCTTAATCCTGACTCCTAAACCTGTTCTTGGTTCTCATTGATTCAATCGGGGACTTGTCTCAGGTTTAACACTGTCGTTTCTCGTTTCTATGTATTGTAATTGAATTAGTTGTTTTTGTTTGCATTCATAAATTTACATACCAACTTCGATCGAATGTATGCCAGCATGTAGTACAAAACAGCAGATATAATATATGTAGTCATGAATCTAGATAAACTACGATTACGAGTAGGACAATATGCTAATGTAAACTGTGTAGTCTAGTCTGGATGACAGCGGATCTAACTGGACTTCCAAGCTCCAGAATCCACACGCTTTGTTAGTGCACTTTTAGATATTACTACTACACACAACTACGAAAGCGAACATTGTAAGTACAGGATAATTAAATAAACAATGAAATATGTT
Organism: Dicranocentrus wangi; assembly: GCA_036850665.1. Classification (NCBI taxonomy): domain Eukaryota; kingdom Metazoa; phylum Arthropoda; class Collembola; order Entomobryomorpha; family Entomobryidae; genus Dicranocentrus; species Dicranocentrus wangi. The sequence goes on along the minus strand of JAANSN010005379.1, from coordinate 2,186 downwards.
TCTCTTTAGACACCTTAAGCACTATAATTAGCACTTGCAACTGTTCAATCGAATCGCCATTGAAAAGTACACAAAAATATTCTATGGGTTAAACCGATTGATTGGTCTTTTGCAAAATGGATACGAGGCATACAATTAGTATAGTGAGTCAGCCCCCTGGACTGACATTTAATAACGTCGACGCAATCACATTTAGCATTCGAGCAAAACATCCCCCCATAACGGTGAATTTCAATAAACAGTCCATTCTTTCGATGGCATATTAGCACATCACATCTTCACGACACCTTGGCATGGAAAACGAAACAATAATGAGGCCCGACAGTTTGCAATATAATCATCCGTTCGCCAAACATAACATGTTTACACACATTCCAGAACACGAATTATTTGAATTAACAATAGCCTCGCCTAGTTATCTGTGTTACTAATGAAGGCACATTTGAATGAAACTCTGCATCCATGAGAGTAAGTGGTTGCAACGCTGACTGAAGGTTCAAGGTTACATTACACAGATATACTATTCCAATGCCGCCTGCAATGCACACATTAGCTTTTCCTCCTGGCATTTCCGTTAGAATTATCCAAAATGAGGTACCCGGAGGTGGCAATTTACTAAAAATGTACGTATAACTGGTTTTTGTAGGCGCGTCCACCTTCATTAACTTGACAGGCAGTGTGATAATGGCAATGGCGAATGGAATAATAATTCGATTGGGAAACTTCCGACAAAACGGAAGGGAAAGAAAGGTTGTTAGCAATGCTGCATATTAACCATGGGTAAATAGTAGACTCAGGTTTTGCTCTACTTGGTCCAAAGCCCGTCGCTCCACAGTGTGTTCCCTCCGTAAAAGATACATTACTTTCTATCCGAATGAGAAGCAGACGCTGACGCATTTTCCTTTGGTATGCACATAGGTATTACAGAATCGATCTCCACAAGTCAATTAAGTAGCTTGTGAATTTCGGATATATGGGTTTATACTTACTGAAATGAATTAGTTGATACACAACAGAATAGAGTATGAGATACACACTTTCATCACTCCACATCCAACAAAGTGAATTTACATTACGGATCAAGTTACTACTTTCTACTACATACTATTATTATACAGCTAGGGTAGTTTTACAAAAACGAAACTTACGCGAACAACATTATCCAGAACTTCCGGAGGAATAGGGATCTCATCTGGTTCATATTGATACTTCATCAGGATACATTGTAACTGGAGTGAGTTAAGTTTGAAGCAACTACTAGCTGCGGCTGCCACTTCATCAGGGGTATTCTTCGGAGCCTAGAAACAAACAGGGCATTGAGAACGTACTTTCAAATATCATTACGTAAAACTTTGTAAGGGTGAAGTAAACGAGCAATTAGTTCAGGAATGAACATTGTAACCGCTATTCCATTTTCCGGAGAAAGCACGTACCAAATATTGTATTCCACGAAGAAAGTTTTCTTGAGAATGTACACTAAAGCTAAAGAGTTTCCTACCATATACGTAGATGAGTATAATGACCTATTTGTACAGGATACGGTGTGGTGGTTATGTCTGAGGAGATTTTATTGGGGGACAAGGGACAATATGGTCCCACTTTCCACACAGACATGTCAACAAGACCATTACATGATATGTATCGCAGCGCAGCAGCACTGGGCAACTTTTACCAATAGAATGTAACTTTTAGTTGATATGCGTCGCGCTCTTGCGTTTTCAAAACAGACCATATTTAATTAATTGCGACGAACGCGATCGGGTGGCTGCCTACTCAAAGCTGATAACAGTTACCGTTGGAAAGTAGGCCTGGCATTTTGTAATTAGTAGATAAGTATATTGGAAAATTAAGACGGAAAGGTTTCGCTACAACTACCTTTCAGCCAGAAACCTCGTATAAATCCGTTTATATGGATCGATCAACTTCTTTCTAACAAACAGAAGCTCATTAATTTTGCCTCTACAAATCTATAATTAATCGTCACATTTCATGCTTTATCCAAGGAATTTACGGGAATGTAGGTAAAGGACAAATTCGAAATGTTTGGTGTTTGACATGTTGCTGCACATTACGGGCGTCATTCACCACCTTGGTATTACTCAAGTATATTTAAAAACCACATGACATAACAATGCCGCACACAAGCACCTTTGACACTACGGTAAAGCAAAAAGGAGAAACACGTA
>JAANSN010005378.1:0-12584 GCA_036850665.1 Dicranocentrus wangi | reverse complement strand
AATACAGTTTAGTACATTTCTGCAAAACATTTTCGTGTAGATTTTGCTTTTAGTTAAAACTAGGATTTTTGATATTATACAATTACTAAATTGCTATTTACAATGAATACGGAAGAAGAAGGACCATTTACATCTACCGGTACTTGGACCGGCAATCACGCTGATCAATGCATGCCAAGCGGTAGCCCATCAGCAGTGTTATCTGGTGAGAACAGTGACACTGACGATTCTTTTTCTATTTCAAATGAGAAGGAAACTGGTGAAGGTTTGAGTGGCCTTGCACGTACTTCATCCGTAGCTTCAAAAACAGGACATTTTCGCAAACGGAAACATACTTTAGAATCAGATCCAACCAACAAAACTACCAGCGGTGAAGCTGTTAGTGGTAATGATGATGTTTCGCAGCAGTCATTTAGAAAAAACACTCAAAGTGCCCCCGTCAATGTTTCCAGAAATATTGGTAGTCAAGATCCTGTAGGATCAAACACTAGTTCAGCAAAACGGTAAAATTGGCTACAAGTAATTAGCATTTAATATATTTTAATTTTTTAATCTGAGGGTTTTGAAATGTTTGTTATTACTATTACTACATGACAGTGTTAAGGCAATTACTACAGCTGAAGAAGTGAATGCTGTATTTTTCAAACGGACTGAGAACCTGTTTGGAATGTATGAATTTGGAATTGCAAAATTTGTTGACAGCAAATGGCATGTTTTCAAAATAAAAGGGGAAATGGTTCCTCAGAACAGTGTGGCGGAATTAATATATATCCGGAAACTTCCGAAAGGTTTAAATGTTTGCCTTCGCAGCGCTGACAACGATGAAGATGGATATTACGCTGCGGTTTTGGCAGAAACGGTATCTAGGTAAAGATGATGGTTAGAAACATTCTAGGTAACGTGTAATCATTTGTTAGTTGTCAATTGGTTTGATTTGTTTTTTTATAGAATATGCAACAACACCCGTGTACGAGTTGTTGCGGTTGGTATTGGCATTCGTAGAACCGTGCCTGTTTCTAATATAAGAATTTTAGGAGACCAATTACAAGTATTTATTAAACTTTATCCCGACTGTTTTGTGCCCATTGTTCGCGGCTCCACAATTCACGGCTGCATTAACGTTGAACCTGTCGTAAGTTTGGCAAAACTTTACTTTTTTTATTTGTATTATAATTATAGTTTGAATTGATTAAAATGATTACAAAGTTAAACAACAGTGTTTGTGTTGCCCTAGAGGTGTTGGAGCGGAACACCTCCTCCTCTTCTACCCAGCAACAGTGACTCTAATGGGGAGGTTGGCATTTGTCGTGGTGAAATTGCTAAATGCAAAGAAGAAAGTCACGCAGGAAACAATACAGATGAGGCAACGGGTGCAACTGTCAGTAAACGAGTTTGTCGAAAATTTTGCCATTTTAGTAGCGTACTCGTTAAGCAGGATGCGGAAAATAGAGTTGTTGAGAAGCTTGAAACTGAAGTGAGTGGTACATTGGTCGCTCGTGAAACTTTGACTACGTACTTGGGTTCGGCAAGAGCCTCCCCCTCGGCAAATAGTACGTAAATCTATGCAGCAATATTTGCTATTTTGCATCAGTCATTAGTTTTTTGCATACCGGTGTGAATCATTTATCTATATATTATTAGTTATTATTATTATTATGATTATTATTATAACTACACATTTTTATGTGGTGACAACATTGGTACGACTGCGGGTGTAATGCATTTGCTTGTTTATGTATTGTTTACCAATCAGTTTTTCTTTATTAATTTGTAGAGACATTATCATACATTATTTGTGAAAATAAGATTTTTGTTATAAATATCAATAAGCCGGCAGGTTTTTAGCAATTGAAAATTACATATAGTAAGAGAGTTAGTACGTGAACGTGAGTATGAGAAATGCTTGTCTAAGANATGAGAAATGCTTGTCTAAGACGGTTGCTCAAAATGTACTAAGCGAATCGATACATTTGTTTGTAATATTTAGGCATAATGCCTATGCTTAATCCTAACCTCCTCACCATATTGGATTGTGCATTTTCAAATCAAAATTCTTTGCAAAATAAAATTAAATCGTAAACATTATTTTATAAATTCTGAAAGTATTGCTCATTTAATGATTTCACAGCAAGTTGTGCAATCAGTACGAGTGTTAGTATCGTTTTGTTGCACTGCATCATCAGAAATTTAAATCTGGAATTCATAACTAATTTCATTTACCGCAGTTGATTGTGGATGTGGTTAGTTGCATAAATATTTGCATTCCAATTTTGCAAATTTCAAATTTGACAACGACGACTTTGTAGAAAAAACAAACGACAATTTTGAAATCAATTTTGTTTTGTGGTGTAACTTACGTTTTTTTTTGCTTTGTGAGGAAATCTTGCTATTGCAGGTATCTATCTATTAATTTGATATTTAGACTTTCAATAGATTTACTTTTTATTATAATGTAATTCGTGGTTGTCTGTTTGGGTTTAGTTTCCGGTTTAAGAAATTTTCTATAAGCACGACGTTTGATTCAATCAACTTTTCTCAACTTGCTGGGGAGTGATTTGTTATATACAACTAGCTAAACTATGGTTGTGCAATCACGTGGCTCGTAGAATCCCGGACTGACTTGTTTACGGAGTAGTAAATTGTTTATTTTGAGTGGTGTACAATAAGTTTTGCAATTCATTAAACAAGTACGTGGTGAATTTAATTCTGGTTTAACAGTTGTTTGTTTTGCATTTAGACACCGTTGAGCAACTTTAATTTAAAGTAATCACTACGTTTGGGAGAAGATTTATTTAATTTATCGTCGTAAGTAACTTATATACAAGCTTTACCTGTGTTTTGTTTGCAGGATGAAGTTGGCGCTTCTTTGTGGTACAATCCTGCTTGTTGGGGTGGTCCCATCAATATGGTGCTTACGCTATGATAAATATGGGGAAAGTTGCAAGCGCGAAATCGACTGTGGAGGCTATTTGGCGTGTAACAAGGACGGAGTCTGCGATTGCTTCAAAAGCAAGGACAGAGAATTCAGCTTGTTTTTTGACCTGGATCTTGGAGCATGTTTCAGCCGTGTTGATAAAAAGTGCAGAATAATTCCAGCTAAGGAATACGAAACACCCTTTCAGTGCCTTCCCAATGGACATTGCGAAAGATCTTTGGACCCGTTGTCCCGATATGGCTATTGCAAGTGCAGCGATGGATACGAATCCGCGGATGGGGGAAAGCTATGCCGATTAATTGTTGACAAAGCATTTATAAAGAAAACTACTACGGTAGCAACATTTCCCGTCGCAAAGAAGCTCAGTAACTTTTCCAATATTACAATTGTTACAAGGTTAGCAGTGACCCATTCAGTTTTACTCATATTGATTTTACTGTCTTGTCTGTGTTTGTACCTAATATATGAGCATTCTTCTTGTTTTATTTTCTACAGTGCCATGGAAAATGAGACTATAGTAGAGACCAGCAACATGATTCCCGCAGGACTCATCTCTCGCAATGCTTCAATGTCAGTTCGTCTACCTATGGCTCTAATTTTTGTGCTCCTCTTAATTATATTTCTTGTATTGCTGATATACTGCATATACAAACTAGATGGATTTTGATGTCTTTCAATAAAAGTGTTTTGTGATTTGTGTAGCCCTGTGAATGAAGAAGAAAAGTATATGGAAATCACCACTTTATCTTCTGAAATCCAACCAGGTCATGGTATTACTGCTGTTCGCTATTCCTTTGCTTTCATCGTAACAACTATACTTTTATTTGCTATAATTAAGATTGCGTATTATGTTAAGTAGACGGGGACTAACTTATTTACGTATGTCTTTGATGCATTGAAGTTTTAGAGGTTTATTTGCCTTTATATGACTGACTAGTTAAATCGGAAGCGATTTTCTGCTAAGTTTCTGTTATTGTTTTTGTAACTTTTGTTTTTATAACTGTGCTTTTACTATAAGTTCAAGCCAATTTGTGCATTCGTTCTGTCTTTTTTCTTTTTCTTATTGTACACCTTGTAATACTATTCAGTATGTTCAGAGGAAACAAATAAAACTATTTTTTTATATCCACAATACGTTTCTGTAGCACAAAGGTATTGTCATTACAATATTAACCAAGTAAATATCTCATGCTGGTCTTCATCTATTTTGAGTATATATTCAGTATTGTATAGCTGTTTTTATTACGGCATATAATATAAAATGAATTTATTGGTTTAAAGGTGATTCATTTTGAGGCTGCTGTAGAAGTTTCGCTGGGTTACGGTATACTCTAATGAGCAGGGCTCGGTTAGATGGAGGTTGGAAAAGCCGGATTTTATTGATTCTTCGGACAGTGACAGATGAATATATTCTACTTTTTGTTGCGACCATGTTTAAGATTCTGTAGTGTTGGGCAGCGTTTTTTACTTTTTGAAATTCTGCATGCATTGCATCCAATTGATTGAACATACCACATGTAATTATACATCGTTGCTACGCCAGAACATATAGTAATCGAAAGCGCAGTTTTAATGCTCGAATTAATGCAGCATACCCCGACTTTTATTTTACTGTACCCTACAGGTTGATTTTTTTTTGAATCGGAAGAGAATTTTGTTTTTTAATCGAAGATTCAAAAGGTGTACTACTTTAATTTATGTTTAAAGGAAGCGTTTAGTGGTTTCTTGGAGTTTGCTTAACCTAAATGGCAATACATATTACTGTCAAGTATTTGTTTCTTTCTTACGGTCGACATTTTTGTATCGTCCCTAATTAATTACCCATTACTACTGTACACTTAATCGTACGATGTGCTTGAATGCTTGATTTCTGTTTAGTTTTGTTTCCCTAGCTAAATTCAACAGGGCAATTTTTTATTTTGTCGGAACTATTTTGTCAGTGTAGCTTCAAACAATATATTTTGGTCAAACCAGATATTTTTCTCTTGTTTTTCTGGGGGTTTTGTGCATATTGGATTGCTACTGGAATCCACTGCGTTTGTGAAGTTGTAGTAGTGTAACTCTAAGTGCGTGTCTGCTAATATAACTGCATTTCAGCAAAATGAATCCAATATTGTCTAAGGCTGCCGCGACCTCCGCACCCTCGTCATCCACCTCTGCATCCTCGTTATCTAGAAGCTGCGATGAACAACTCGTCCCGGGTAGCGGCTCTTCCGTTATTTCTGATAATGAAAATCTTGGTGGCAATCTGACAGATATGGAAGAGGAACCAAATAACGTGAAGAATTTGGGCGGTGGGCCAACTAATTCAGTTGTTTCGGAATCGGGATCAGGAAACTCCCGCAAGCGTCTGTATTCTGGAGATTTTGCCACTACGGGGTCTCAAACCATTGATTTGTCCAGAGATGCTTCTGGTAGTGGGGTTGGTTGCAAATCGCTTGGAGAGAATTCAGGTCCTGTAACTAGTAATATTCCAGGGGCTAGTGAAAATCGTGTTGCGGCGAATGCACCGAAACCACTTCCAAAAAGGCGGTAATTTTTTAAAGCTAAAACTTTTAATGGTTTAATGTCTTTTACTCATATAAGCAGTGGTTATCATTATTCTTTGACAGTATTGAAAAAGTTGCCACCGTGGATGTAAATGGTGTATTTTTTATGCGAACAAACAATTTATTTGGGATGTATGAATTTGGAGTTGCTGAGTCATCTGTCTGTGGTTGGCGGATATCAAGTATCAACCACAATGAAAACATTACATACGATAAACTGGCGGAAGTTGTTTACATCCGCAAACTACCGAAAGGGCTAAATGTTTATATTCCGAAGCCTGGCAAAGCGGGCGGCTTCTACGATGCCACTTTGACCGAAAGTGTTTCACGGTAATGAAAAGATCTTGGTTGGTGTAATGTCATATTCATTTCGAACTTTAATGGTTGTTTTTGTTCTAGGATTACCAATACCTGCCGTATACGGGTACGCGTCCCGTTCACTGGTTGCAATAAAACTGTACCCCTGTCTGTAATTAGGGTTTTACAGCAAGAAGTAAACCACTATATAAGCGCAAGTCCTGACTGCTTTCTTCGTGTCTTTGGTAGCAATTCCATTCAAGGTTGGATTCACACGGACCTGCTGGTAAGATTGATTGATCCGCTTTGCTTGAATGTAAATTGGAAAGGATGAAACAGTTGTACACGTTTTTGGTGGGTCCTAGAGGAATGGCAAGGAAGCCACACCACCCATCCAATCCGGGAGCAAGAGGAAATGTGACACGAATGACTTTATTACATCCGATAAAAGTGACAGTATTGAATCATCCAGAAAAAGGTTGAAGGGGGATAACACATCATCTGCTATTGTTCTCAACAAACGTATTCGCCAAAAAATTTGTGACATTAATAATTTAATTGTGAAGCATGATTTAACTGGTAAAGTGGTTGGAAGACTTGAAACCAAAGTGACTGGTTCATTAGTTGCTCACCAAACTATGACTTTATACTCATCTTGATTCGGTTAATAATATATTAGTATATGTCCTGTCTTTCCAATGTACGTATTTATATTTTTCGACATAGTATTTACCTTTGTTAATCAGGTATCCTTGAGTTGGTTAATAGTTAGTCGCATTGCTGTGAATTGTACTCAAAATCATACAAATATTTAAATTGAGCCGTGTATGGAATTCCGGAACGCTCTTCTATTCTGTTCTAATACCACTTATACACTGCACATACTCCAAAGCTCTCGGGTAGCTCAGTGGTTAGGGTCTTCGCCTTGAACGTGCACAACCCATGTTCGATTCTGGGTTGTGCACATAATATTTGCTTCTTTTTGCAAAGACGTACGGGAAACGAAGCAGCTTCAAAATACCTCATGGCATTGTCTCATATAGGACAAGGTGGCAGGAGTGGAAGTGAAGGGGTTTATGAATATTGTTGTGATCGTGTGATGATGGTGATGATGATATGAACTTCTCTGCTCTCATCACCGAATTTAGAGTTGAGTTATTGTAGTGGTTTGGTCAACCGAGACGAGATTCTAGACCGCAGTAGCCCCAATTAAAATATATTTTACTACCCTCCTACGAATTCCATTGCCCGTCCTGGGACGGGCCCGATCAGCTAGTATTAACTAATTCTGTAAGTATGCTTGTGTATTTAGATTTTTATTTATTTTATTATCATTTATTTGTGAATGTTACATGACATGCTTAATTAGCAATAAAGTCGTTATTAGTATTACAAATTATTGGCATGTTTTCTGGTAACGTATTTTTGGTTTTTACATCTAGAGTTTATTATATTTTAAGAATATAAACGTACACTCTAATATATGCGTAAAAGTACATATTGATTGTCATAGTTTTTAGATCCTTAATATTCTTGTTAAAAGTCAGCATGTGGCATCGAGATTTTTTGCCTTTGGTGTAGGTTTATATTTAGTTTCTGATTTTATTGGTTGGTAGTTATTTGCAATCACCAAAGTTATATTTTGAGTTTATTAGGAGTTGGAATATTACATAATATGTACGATGATGGAAGTTCGACCGTGGCAGGTTAGTTAGTCAAAGCGCTGTACGTTGAGTAGAGTAAAAGTATCAGCAGCTATTGCTTCGGAATTGCTATTGCCAGCTATTGCTAGCAAGTTGTCGGAAGTAGTTAGTGTAGCTTTAAACAATAATTTTTGGTCAAAGCAGATATTTTTCTCCTGTTTTTCTGGGGGAATAGCCTTGGTTTTGTGTATATTGGATTGCTACCGGAATTCACTGCGTTTGTGAAGTTGTAGTAGTGTAACTCTAAGTGCGGGTCTGCTAATATGACTGCATTTCAGCAGCAATGAATCCAATATTATCTAAGGCTCCCGCGACCTCCGCATCCTCGTCATCCAGTAGCTGCGATGAACAACTCGTCCCGGGTAGCGGCTCTTCCGTTATTGCTGATAATGAAAATCTTGGTGACAATCTGACAGATATGGAAGAGGAACCAAACAACGTGAAGAATTTGGGCGGTGGGTCGCCTAATTCAGTTGTCTCGGAATCGGGATCAGGAAACTCCCGCAAGCGTCTGCATTCTGGAGATTTTGCCACTACGGGGTCTCAAACCATTGATTTGTCCAGAGATGCTTCTGGTAGTGGGGTTGGTTGCAAATCGCTTGGAGAGAATTCAGGTCCTGTAACTAATAATATTGCAGGGGCTAGTGAAAATCGTGTTGCGGCGAATGCACCAAAACCACTTCCAAAAAGACGGTAATTTTTAAAACTAACACTTTTAATGGTTGCTTATTTCTATTTAAAGTATGTCTTTTACGCATATAAGCAATGGTTTTCATTATTCTTTGACAGTGTTGAAAAAGTTGCCACCGTGGATGTAAATGGTGTATTTTTTATGCGCCATAGCGATTCATGTGGGATGTATGAGTTTGGCGTTGCTAATAGAACTACAGACGGTTTACGGATTTCAACTGTTAATGGTAAGGAGGTTATTAATCCTGACCAATTGGCAGAAGTTGTTTATATCCGTAAGCTTCCAGAAGGATTAGGTGTTCGTCTTAGGAAAGCCGGCAAGGGAGCTATCGTCTATGGAGCTGTTTTGCTGGAAAATGTCACTCGGTAATACAGCATACATTAAAAAATTTGTTATAATTTCAAAAATCCGACATGTACTGAAACCAATGATTTAGGATTTGCAATACCACTCGTGTACGTGTAGAAGTTTCCGCCACTGGTGGAACTAAAACGGCTCCTCTTTCTGAAGTGAAAATATTGAAGGAAGAGTTGAGCTATTTCATAAACAATACGACGGGCTGCTTTCTTCGTGTATACGATATGCATGTTAATAATTTGCTAAATAATTGGAATCAGTTGGAACAAGTGGTAAGTGTCACGTTGCAGTTTATTGGTACTTAATTCTTGGGTAAGATTAGTGAGTTTGTTTTGTTTTGGTGCGTCCTAGAGGAATGGCACGGAGGACAAACCACTCAAGCAATCCAGGAGCAAGAGGAAACTTGACAACGATGACTTTATTATAGTCGACGAAAGTGACAGTAATGAGCCATCTAGAAAAAGAGCAAAGGAGAATAACACATCATCTGCAATTATTGTCAACAAACATATTCACCAAAAAATTTGTAATTCTAATAATTTTATTGTGAAGCATGAATCTACTGGTAAAATGGTTGGAAGACTTGAAACCAAAGTGACTGGTGTATTAGTTTCTCATCAAACTTTGACTTTATACGCACCTTGATTCGGTTAATAAAAATTATTCCTGTCTTTCCAGTATACGTATTTGTATAGTACTTAAACATAGAATTTGCTTTCGTTAATCAGATATACTTGACTAGCGTATTGGTTAATACTGAGTCGTATTGCTGTGAATTGTATTCAAAATATCAACTAATTCTGTAATTATGCTTGTGTTTGTAGATTTTTAAAGGTAATATTACTTGGTTTATCAAAAACTATTTGTACGTATGGTATTCTTTATTTCATTATTGTTTACGTTTACATAGCACATATATATTATTTGTGAATGTTTCATCAGATGCTTTAGTTGCAATAAAGTCGTTATTAGTATTACAAATTATCATCGTGTTTTGTGATAACGTGTTGTTGGTTTTTATATCGTAGAGTTTATTTATTACTAGAATATAAACAAATAATCTAATGTATACGTAAAAGTACGTATTGATTGTAATAGTTTTTAGATCCTTAATATTCTTGCTAAAAATCGTCATGTGACATCGGGATTATTTGTCTTTGGTGTAGATTTATATTTAGTTTCTAATTTTATTGGTTGGTAGTTATTTGCAATCACCAAAGTTATATTTGAAGTATATTAGAAGTTGGAATAATACGCTGATGGAAATCCGACCGTGGCTGGTTAGTTAGTCAAGACGCTGTACGTTGGGTAGCTATAAGTATGTGCAGCTATTGCCTCGTACTATCGCGTAAATTTCTGAACTAAATAGGGTTTGCATCGTCGTTAAGCTAAAAATAAGGATGACTACTACTACTGCTTCCCAGCCTGTGTTTTATAAAACGACAGTATCTTCTGTTTATCGTTTTGGAAACTTGCAAACTTTGAATGACTCACACGAAGTGTTTAATGGAAACGAACAACGTTTGTTGAAGCAAGCCATTCAGGATGTTGTGCTGATTCGTCATATAGATTATGACCTGAAAATTAAACTACAGATTCTTGGTGGTTGGGATGAATTTGATACCGCAGTGCTAAAGAGTAAAGTAACACTGTTGTAAGTAACTAACTAATATATATATATATATTATTTTGGTAACTGAAAGCTGACATTTAGTTGAAAACTTGCTTGTCGCATAAACATACATATAGAGTCAAGCCAAACGCAAAGGTACAAGTCGAGTTGATGCATGGTGGAACCACCTTTAAAGTTGCTGCAAAGGAAATTTGTCTAGACGCAGTTGCCGTTGATGAACTTGTTAAAGATGGGGATGTCAAGCGTGTACCAATGCATATCATTAATGGTTCTACCCACGCAAACTCATCTCAAAATAACAATCGTAATATTCCCACTTCTCTTACAAGGTGTTGCGTCATTTATGGATTCATTTATTGTGAATAATTCAATGATTCATTGTTATGATAGAATAGTTCCTTATAGTAATAGTGTATTTTGCTTTAACACATTTTCAGTCCTGGACAGGGTAACGCCAGTGGAGCTACAATACCATCATCATCATCCGCAGCAACTACTACAAAGTAATTTTTTACTGTTTGAATATTGCAGAAAGCCGCAAAATACCAAGTTCTAATTTATACATAGTGCTCTGTCGTGTAGTTTCATTTATAACACTAATTGCAATTAATCAAGAGTTGTTTCTTGCAGTCCAACAGTTGAATTTAAAATGCGAGCCTTTTACAAAATACTTAATGAACCAAGAGACATTTACCGTCTTGGAGTTGTGGAAAAGACCCCAGGAAACGATGTTTGTAGAGTTTTCCGTGGTGATGGAAGTTTAGTTCATCAAGATCTGCTGGAAGACCTAATAATATTTAGCAAATTACCGAAAGGATTTCATGTTTGTTTGCCAACCAGTTGTACGACAAGTACGAATTGCGATGATTTTTTTCCAGCTACGTTGGGAGAAGACATTGTAGGTATTTTGAAGAATAACATAAAGTAAGCTTCTGTGGAAACAGGAAAAGTTGCACTTAATCTTGAAATATTTTAAAGGTAGGAATTGTTAATCAATAACAATTTAATTAATGCAGGACAGACTTTACTCAAACCCTGACAATCTGGGATTATATTCGAGAAACAAAGAAATCAGTTAAATTACAAGATATATGCATGGAAGTTAGCTGGATGGATAATTTATTTAGCTGGACTGATGTTGCTAAACGAGCAAGTAGCGTTATTCCATCTCTAGCTTTGCCTCCGGTATATCTTTATTTTTTATTTTGCTTCGTATTTGGTTACGTAATGCACGCTTTAAACATTTTAATATTAAACCATATATTTTATTGTCATAGACGTTGCGAATGGAAACGGTCATTCAATATTTCAGTACTAATGATAATAAACCCACTACAAGCAAGAGGACTCGTGATGACATGAATATTAGTAATAAAAACAGCGATTTAAAATATAAATTTGCAGAGGACATTGCAAACAAGAAGGCAAAGCTAGATGGTGATAAATGAATAATCATCATTCATTCATTTAATATATTTTTTACTTAATTATACAAAACATATGAATATATGTATCAGATTTTAAAACGATTTTAGTTATAGAAGCATGTTATGTGGACCACTGTTATATTTTTAGTGAAGGTTACTATGTAAATAAATTTAATCGAAACAAAACCAAATACAGCGATTCGACGTACTGCATGCGTTTGAATCGTTATAATAATATGTATATGACTCAAAACGGAAAATTCAGTTGTTAATACTCAACGGTAAGCAAAAAAAAATTGGTTGGCTACGTTTGCTGTTTGCAAACTTACTATTTTGTTAGCTAAATATGGCAATGAGTCTTTAGATTACCGTATTTAGTTTAGAATGATGAATACGATACTGCATTGGATTATACATTATGTGAAAGCTTTGCCTCATCTTGTTGCTTTTACGTACTTGTCCGTCTTGTAATTTCTCGTCTCCAATTTGTCTAATTATAATAAAAACAATTTACGGCCAACTGTTTCTGTGCCTTATACTAAGCAACCTTACGACAACAGGTGTTGCAGAATGTTTTACAAATTTCATAAGTATTGTCACACGGTTCCAAAATCTTGCGCTCAGCTCAAATCGTCTACTCAATTTCTCAGATGTTCAATGTATAAAGTAGGGATTTAAAAAGGTTGTACCAAATACAACATTTTGAGTTTAATCATTGTAAGCTTTATGGCAAAGTCCACATCCATAAAATTGACCTAACCCTCAACCCAACTTACTATACTTGAGCAACGTTGATGATGGAGACGGAACTGGGCACGTTTGTTTATTTTCGGGATTTGTGTCTGTAGATTCTGCATTGGTAAAGTAAATAAGTTACAATTACATTACTATAATAGTTTTTATAGTTTATAGTCAATATAGCAAGTATTAGTACCAATTTTAATACGCTCTTTGCACGACTAGTTATCTGATCTGAGTTATGATTTTGCTTC
>JAANSN010005377.1:0-12584 GCA_036850665.1 Dicranocentrus wangi | reverse complement strand
AATGTGGCTGCTAGCGCAGTCACGGACAGACGAACAGACGAACAGACGGACAGACGCCGCGGACAAAACTAATAACTTGCTCTTTGCAAGTCGCAAGTTAATAAACGCTCCTAGTTGTTTATTGACAGAAAGGAAATACATCACCGTATATTTGAAGATGGATTGGATGGATTCCTGAGGAAGAATTTGCCTCAATTCTGAGGGTTCCTCTTGTATGTTAATAAATAAATAATAAATAAATAAATAAGTGGTAATATTATTTTTTTGCCAGAATGTAAAAATGGTTCAGTCGCGTTATATTTGTGAAAATCTATCTATAGCCTGTCTCACGTATTTTATGATCGTCCTCAAATTGTGAAGCAGACTCTAACTGACAATTTCAAAATATATGACCAAAATGGATTTGACGTCATCCTCATGGAATGTTTTCGCAATGCCGACTGTCATGTGGCTATGATAATACTCCCTCAGACAGGGTTGTCTCTCTGGAATGCTGAATTTACAACTTAACATATTGTTCCCAATTCCTACCAAAAGTTGATACTATACAAAGGACTCTCTCGAAAAGGAACTGGATAGGCTGAATAGTGGATATTTAAAACTCGGGAAGTGCTTTCGAGAGCGTAAGCAACGGGGATGGCAGATATAGCAAGGAATTTCAGCTTGCTGAAATATTGGAAATGGCTTACACGACTTTGTTTAGTGGATACAGACAATTATAAGTATATAAAATTGTTCGAAAACACTACTGCAACTCGATGGAAAATTGCACAGCATTGACTTGTCTTATTGTTGGTCTTTAAATTAGCATCATTTCTTAATTTTATTTTAGGGGGTGACTCTGTCCGGTTCTTCCGGGGCTATTTTAATATTCGAAATATTGCCAATGTGGCTTGCCTGAAAAGTTAGCAATAAATGAAATATTGTACTGTACGTACATACATGTAAAATACCGTTTCATGAACAAAAAGTATACGTCGCACGTCGATAAAAATTACTGTGGTTTACAACCTCCTACAAGTCGTATTTTCTAACGATAAGTCACAAACGTTCACCAAACCATATGCCTGGTGGATTAGTTTCTGAAGGACGAACGCCTTATTACGGTAAGTTGAATTGGAAATTGGAACCAAACCAATAATGCTGCTGTAATTGCCGGAAAAACCCTGAAACAAAGCTGAAAGCGGTAGGAAGTCAACCTGACCTCCTTCAACCTCTGGTTACTGGATCCGATAGAATCGTAGTCAATAATTCAAAGCATTAAATCGCCATTTTGTCTACAGAGTAAACGTATAATTCATGTGTTTTTTGCTTATATTTAAAAGTTAGTTTATTTACGCAACGTTAAATCTGCAAAAATCTGAAGGGAAGAGAGGCTAACTTTGAAGTTATCACCGGCGTTCATTCCAAAAGTGCGAATTTGCTCAGGAAACGGGTGGTGTGGTGAAGAAGGTGAAGCAAGGAGGAACAATGAACGGAGACGGTCAGCAGACTCTGAAGACTGTAGCAAGCGATCAAATATCCACTAAAAAGGGGGAAGACGTGATCAACTGCACTATTTGCCGTGAAGTGATCATCTCTTGCGGAAGAAACGTATGGAATCATTTCAAGGAAAAACATGAGCTTGAAGTGGTAAGATCCGAGTACAACTTCCTTTGCTACATGTGCGGGCTCCAGTTTTTGCACGAGTCAGTACTTAACGTAAGTAATAAAAATCCAGCAATACGTACACAAACAGAAAACCCTGTATTGTTTAAAAAAAAAAGAGTATTTACCTACTTTATAATTATTGTGGCAGGAACATGTATCCGGACATTGTCGGAAAACCAAGCGGTATAAATGCGTCTTTTGCAGTGGACACTTTGAATCCTCGGCATTGTTAAGGGATCATAGACGCGTAGTTCACAGGGGGAAGTATGACGCGTGTCCTGTTTGTGGAAAGCTTGTGTTTTCTGGAGAACATTTTGTGAATCATCTTGTAGATCACGTCAACCATGAGCTGGCAAATATAGGATCACAACAACAACCACGCCCAAATTACATTGGAGATGACGCAGACACTGAATGTCCGGAAGTTTCCTCAAATGACAACGAACATGCAAATGCACATTGTAAGCAGATTTTGGCTGGTGACGAACGAGAAAAAAGTGAGCCGGGTTTACCAGTTTTAAATACAAATGCCAGTTGGACCGCAACAACAAGTGTAGCAATGGAAATAACTGGGAAAGTTTCTGAAGGACGCAAGCAAAAGTCAGCAGCAGAGCAGATCCGTGAACGTTCACAAGCTGGTGAGTTGTTGGAAAATGATTCAAAATCCAACGAGGACTTCAGCCTCGGAAGTAATCATCCTGGGATCCTTGTAATACATTTTTTGATTATTTTAAAATTTTTAAGACATAAAATTTTTCCTGGAGGAACTGATGAACAACTATATATCACTGATAAAGATTTACATCTGTTTAATGTCAAAATAGGAATACTCGGAATTTCACTACGAGTTAAATAATGAAAATGCCCGAGCTGTTAGAGTTGATGGGAGGATCATCTGGGTGTGGTCAATTCATGTGCCGCCTTAAAGTGATCATTCACAGGAGGAGGATTTTTGCCTTGAGATAGCCGTAAGGAAAATACTTACATTTGCGCAAGTGAAAGTCGATCGAAGTGAGAATGAATTTTGGGAGTTTTACTACCTATGGATTATTGATCATTTATTTATTTACAATACGTGACATCTGATATCCGAAACGAATTCTGGTTCTTAAAGATACATTTAGGGTTGGAGTTTGCATTGGCATGCATTGTTTAGTTTATAACAGTAATTCCATTCTAGTAAATGTATGATTATTGTAATGTAATAAGTACCATGCCGTGTCATACTATGTGATAGCAATAAAGATTGACTATTTGAGTATGGAATCATGGAACGTTTATTGTTAAATACGATTTATTTATTGAAAGGAATAACAATAATATTCAAAATTATTAATATTATAATGGTTTCGTTTGAATTTGGAAAGGATGGTGCTCCACTACTTTTATTGTTGCAACGAGGATTCTTGCATACACAACAATTAGCATTGTAAACTTGAGAGTCCAGCATCTTGCATGGCTTGCAGTCGTTGGGGTCAGATTTGTCAACTACTGCGCAAGATCTCACTACGATTAGTTTATCAGTCGTCATCATTGTGTAACAGGCCCATTGCTTGTCCTCTATCCCTTGAGTTTAAGTTAAATAAAAATTATGCAACCAGAAAAACGACAATTTAACAAAGACATTCATCACCAGTACCTGTTGTTCTTTCATATTTTGGTAGAGGTTTCATTAGTTTGTCCTCAACCAAGTTTTGAACAAAGTCTTCGAATGTTTTAGTATTGCATATCTGTATATGTCTGGTATTAACCCCTCTCGCACAATCGGGATGCTTGTCACTCCGACATTGGTAACATTCATATGGCGGGTCAGGGAGCGGTGGCAAAATTGGAGCAAGACGACGAAAACGCACAAGTGTGCTATTGGAATTTTCAACAGTAGCGCAGGCGTCTAAGCCTACGAAATTATCATCGTTTAACTTAACGTTTGAAGTACGTATATCTCGTTTATCTTTTTGCCTGTTCATTACGATTTTTTGTAGTTGTTTATGTGTACAACTTACATAGACAGAGGAAGATTACAATCTGGGCAATGTTGTATAGCGCCTTTTGCCCTGCATCAGGCCATGTTTTTAAGGACATACTATCATGCCTCACAAGGCTTTGTTTTTCGGCTTGACGAAATACTTTTTGGGTCCTACTGGGAGGGGAGGAGGCATGGTAGATGTGTCTCAACCTCAACTATTAATTTGTTTCAAATTGCTGGACAGGATTAGGACTGGAGATATGCATGGAGTGGGTTGATCTGATTGAGTCACTCTGACTTCTTATTACCTTAGAAATTATCTGCAAAGACAAGAATGCAAGTACAACTGCTGCTATCACTGTCGAACTCTACAGTGAATGTTGTATTTGAAAAACTACGTATGGATCAACATTGCTGAGATAACAGACAACGTCATGATAAGAATGCAGTTTAGGTATACGTGTGGATTTCCGTCAAGTAGTTTCAACCATGCTTCAACGATATATTAGACACTACTACATGTTATTATCACATCATCAACCAAAATCAATACAAAACGAGGAAGTCTTCGTCTTATTACGTTCCTCATTCTAGTATTGTTCCGAAACGATATAACGATAAACACACAAGTAGGACTCATTGTCACCCATATAATCTTACTAAGCATTGTCATCCTTATCAAATCATATATGAAGTACTACTGTGACGAACAATAGCATGCTCAGCACATCAGCAGGAGCAGGGGCGACAGGAGGGTAAATGTAATACTGACCATTCAGTTGTGTATATAACGACCTAGAACCACTAACTACCCCCAGTTATAATAAAAATGGAAACAAACGGTTGCTCTGCTACTGCCAGCGTATGAGTCGTAAAGCGATTCAGATTCAAGTTGTAAAAGTAAGTTTTGGTTGGGGTGACTAGTTCTTCGTCGGTATAACATTTCGTATATACGTATGTATCTAATGTATCTGTACTGTGTGCCTGCAGGCAAAATTCATTCTCATCTCGGTCTACTTTCACTTGTGCAATAGTATTTTTCTTGAGTGGGGAAAGAATGTGCTCAAGGGAGCTCGCACGATTCTCCTCGGCATCCCTATAAGTAGTGCTTTACCGGATTTCCGCCCAAAAAGCTATAAACTGCTGCCTTTTCATGTCACCTTTGCTCATTTTAGCAGCAATAAACGGAGAATGAATGATGGCAAAATGGCCCAAAATATATCAAATCTAATTCCACTCTAGTTTCTAGTAGTTCCAGGTTTATGATTTAAGAAACAGTGATATATAAGTACGTTCGTTGTGTCCGTACTACTTACCCTCGCATCCACCCCAACACGAAGTAGTATGCGCTTGACTCTCCCTCCCCGTCCTGATGTTACCATACATTTGCTTCACACAATCTGCACATAACCTTTTCATAGCTTCCCAATTCCATATATTCATTTCATATAATTCCTTTTGGTACAATTTTTGGAGTAGTACTTTCTTCACCCCCGGAAAATTACGCAATGGGTCTAACCAGAGGGACTTTCAGTGGGATACTGCAAACATTAATATATCATGGCAAATTCTTCGTTTGATAGTATGTCAGCTAGTACCGACTATGAGGATTGTGAAGACACGAAGACTTTACTACTTATAAACCCATTAAAAACAACACGAAAGAAAATTACCCGTCTCACAATACCCCCAAACATATTCATCATGTTGTGTAAAGTACAAGCAAGTGAAATATAGCAAGTGTTGATATTGAATTATCGAATTATTTATATAGCATCGTAATATGTTGCGAATAGCCAAACGCCAACAGGTAGATTGACAAAAGCTTCCGCCCAGCATTCACTGTGCGATAATGCTAGCATTTCAAGCAAGAGTCAATGAATGATGGAATGCTTGAAGTGGTTATACCGTTGCCACTTAAGATTAATTTTACAGTTAAACATTTATACCGTTGAAGTATTCATTAAACCAAAACTGCACCAGACATACATAACTGTTCAACTATTATACAACTATTCAAACATAAACTGCTCCAGAACTACAACTTCTGAAGCCATCTGCGCCACCACCATCACATAAAATAATATTCATTTACCCACAGCCGCAATGCAATTAATAGGAACGAGCGTGTGGACCAAACTAGAGGACAAATAAGGAGACAGACTTGGACAACCAATTGTTACCATTGCATTCGAATCATGGCTTCACTGAAACTGAATTATAAACATAAACCACAATAAATCAATGAGCAAGGTAGTACTTTCAGCAGCAAAATTCTGAGAAGAATTTTCTCCTCTCCTCTGAATCCTTCCTCCTAGTCGTGTACTGTGCACCATATTTCGTTACGAACGACATGCACTTTTGTAGTAAACATTAAGACAAGGAACCCATTAATGTTTGTCGGGTGTGGAGAATAACGCAATGAAACCTGCGTCGTTATAAATCCAACATTTGCCGCTGTCGTTTCATTCAACAGTTGTAAAATTTGAAAGGGGCAAACGTTACAAGAAACTGCTACACAGACTACACCTTTTTATGTCGTAGTTGTAGCCGAGGAGAGATGGTTATTGTTCAATTTGTTTGTTTAGACTTTAATGCACCCCCATATTATACAAGGATGGAGGAATTTCGAAGACATGAAACAGCTAAATTACCGCTACGAAATGACTTTCACTTGGTCCATGACGTTTATTGCCATTTTTGGGTGGCGTGCTCTGACTCAAGCGCACATACGGTGTGACTGTATACACTACAATTTTGCTCCCTGCCTGGTAGTAACAGTAATGCCAACACCAGCTTGACGTTATAATTGAGAAGGACATAGAATAGTAATCAGGGTTAAGGAAGACAGTAACAATCCCACTTGATATTTTTGTTTTGCCTTTCATAATAGCACCGCTCCATACTTCTTTTATGGTAGTAACCACCGCGCTCCATTCTGTCTAACGCTATTGCCCGATACAATGCAGCATATAGCATTACACTACGCAGCCTGATTTCAGGCAATATCAACATTTTAGATGAAAATTGCAGAGTAATGTTCATGAGGGTTATAGAGAAGCAGACGGTAGCGTAAGCGTATATATTACATTACATAATACATTAACATTTACTACGTCACTGACTTACATTCTCATTTGATGCGATGTAGAGTTTTTACCCGCATGGCCCGCATCCCATTCCGTCATTCTGTATTTCTTTATTGCAAGCGTAGCGAGAGGAGACAGCAGCAGAAATGTAAAAGCTAAAAAACATGAAAATCTGGAATGAAATGAGCATCATTTTCGCTTTCGCTTTTATAAGTGAAAGAACCCTAACGTCGACATATTTTGGTATACTATACATTCAGTCATGTATTAGGTATTAAAAACATTATACATGTCTACTGGATTTGGTGTCATTATTTTCGCAGTGAAAAGGGAGGGCGAACTTCTGTCCGTCCGTAGTGGCCGTCCGTGTAATGGAATGTGCGCGCTTGTTTTCTCTCTAATCCATATTGTACTCGTGGCAGCAGAAGTGAGAGTGAGAAAAGTCATACCCATTCTGGAAAAGTGTGAACGACGAAATGCCGACATCATCGTCAGAGAAATAATGACACGCTGTATAATAAAGACAAGACAGTATAATATGGGCTGTAGTACTGCAGAGGGGAACATTGTGCCCCAAACTAATAATCATAATGATAATATTGCTGACATATTTCATTTACTTTTCATAGCGCGGCTCTACCATAACGATGTATGTATAGTCCTATAGGTGGTTTGATACACATATAGACCGACTACCCCACCCCTCTTACAGCAAACTGCCAGCAATACAGTTTGCTTTGGGGTGTTGGCAAATTAGTTGGAGGAAATATTAGACTTGTAAAATCCTATCTTTAGTCTCACAGCGTAAAAGTCGTGACAATGTCAAGTAAAAGTGAAAAGTCTGCCGGGACGAAAAACGCATAATAAATACAACTGACGTGCTCTCTTTTGTCTCCCCTTTATCTCGTGCAGCGTTTCCCAAAGTACTACATATTGCATGCTTTTTATTATATTTTAACATTACGTATGTGCTAATTTTGATGTGATTGTGATGTGATGGAGATTGGAACGAGAATGGAAATTGCAAAGGCAAATGAGTGCCACAATGTCACACAGGCTACATGATTGCTTTCGTCGTATAGCTATAACGGAATACTAAAATGGTGTCAGCGTGTTTAACGTTTACTCACGAGGGTGTCGATTAGTATCGATTTGAACTGATAATGTGAACATAAACTAATTGTGAGTCTGGCTATCAGTATCCACTAAGACTGGCCGACTAGCATAACATATAATATGCAATAACAAGGGGTATAAAATATGAAACACGCATTTTTATTTTATCCCAAGCGAGCCGATTTTAGTTTGGTTCATTCATCGCAATATTGCATGACATTGCTTCGTAAACAAACATAATGTTGTTTGACGATTTGCAATATGTGGATAGTAGTATTTACCATATAGAACCTTAGTTCACACCTCCATTGCATCGTGTCAGTTTCTCCATCCATACCATATGTAGGTTTATTCGTTTAGGATCATTCACAACGTAATCCATATGACTCTGTGTATCAATCAATCTTTCATGAGCCAACTCGTCATAAATACAAACTGGTCTCCCGACAAGATTACAGAGTAGCGTATAATGCAAGATTAGTTTTTCATAAGAAGTAAAATGATGGATGATGGGGACTAAGGTCAATTATGGAGTATTTTTCAGGGCATGCATAAACTAAGTACTTAACTATTTCTGGTATATAGTTAAGTTTGACCCATCAGTCCCAATATTCCCATCTACAAATGCAATCAATGGAATGTCGTAAGGTTAGTTTTACTGTCAAATAACAAACTACGCTGCATATTTTAATAAAAAATATTTAATCCTACACAGAACGATAAAGCACGCACCGTAGCACCGCACCGTGTACTGTTCGAACAGAATAAAAGCTGGCCTTGGTCGTGATAGAAAATTTGTGATAAATTGAATCCTAGATGCTCATAAGCAGGTTGTTATATGTTTTAAACTGACAAGGTATCCGTTTACATTGGGATTTCGGTCAGATTGAGCGCTAGTTGGGGGAACCTGTGCCTTCCAAATTCCAATTTTCAAAACTTTTAACAAAACGTTGTTACGGAACTTGAATGAAAGGGAGATTCTATCCCATTTTTGCTGTATACCGTATGTTTTCATTCTACATCCCTGCCATACTGATCAACAATATTCACTCTCCCTTGTACAGACTTCACAAGAGCTGGATTGCATTCAAACCATGTACACGATCCGATATCCCTTGAATACATGCTGCTTTCACAAGTAGTATTTTTCTAGTATTATTTTAGTGAACGATGAAAAACTTTGGGCAATAAAGCAAGCCTAGAGGACAGCTATCGTAATTTGGTAATCCTTTTTTCTGCCGTTCCTTGTTCCCGTCCGTCCCGAAGCTAGAAAAAATGTCGACATAGGAATTTAATTAAAAATCCGACCTCGTCCATCGTTCTTTTTAGCTTTTTTCTGCACACGACAAGCAAAGCAAACCCCTACACTGGGGACAAAAAAGAATGGATCAAGGAATGGGAAATAAAACAAAGCTCTGTGGAGAAAATACATGTACGTCATTCGTAAAAAGTGAACTGAAACTGATCCTATGTATATGTTTATACCATTTATACATATACGCTACTCAGCCTATTCAATTTTCTCCGTGTTGGCTCTCCGGCTTTTGTGGGGAGGCGGCTAAGCTGTTATTGTTTTTTGTGCAGAGTTCCGATAATTTTACGAAGCTGTCAAAGGAAATTGGATACCCCCGTTTGCATGCATTCAGCTGTCATTGCTGCTTTAATGGATAATTTGTATAATGGAAACAAATAAGTTTAAACAGTTCACGATTCATTTGTCTCAGGATTTATGGCTTGGTATTATTACCATTTCCCGTCCCTCGTATCCCATTTCACGTCCATAAGACCGGGTATTTAATGCACAAGCTCGGAGATTCCGTCTTCACTTGCTTTTTGAGCAGATCATCATTGTTCCTGTTTTCTCTCTAACCGCGCCTCCATGAAGCAAAGTAAAATGAGTAAATTTGCAAATTGCATTTTTAAGAGACACAGACCTCCTTGGTATTCTCTCAAATTGGATTATTATATGTTTGTTTACATTAAAGTTTACTTTTCCCTGGCGTCGAGCAAAAATCAAATATTGCTTGAGTACCAGACCAGAATTTGCGGAACAAGTTTCGCTAAACTGACATGCATGGGGATGGGGAGTGAAAGTGAAATCGATTAGGGATAATGCAGGAAATGAGTTGGAAAGAGAATACAGTAATGGGGCGGTTCGTTAATTTGCTTGAGTCAAAAACAAAACAATAATACATTTTTGGGCGGAAATGAAGTCTAGGTTGCTTTTAATATGCTGCTGACTTGGTGAAAGTTTAAAAATGAGAAAAATGAAAGAGATACGCGGATTCAATTAAGATAGGATACGAAAAATGCGTTAATTTGATTTGCAGTACTTTGAATTGAATGGAATGCGGACCAGTAGACGATTTTTTCACAACCCATAGATAGAACGATTTGAAAGAAATATAAACTACCTAAACACAGTAAAATAGCCGTTTTCGCTAGCAAAATTGAAATGGGACGTTTTTTGATACGGCACATTTGATAACGAGTCACGAGTTATAGTAGATTCGGATACATTAAAACAGCTTTTCCCAAGATCAATATTTCTATTATTAACTGCAATATATATGCTATCTTGACAGGTTCAATGGTTCAAAGTACAAATATTTATGCTCGATTTAGTTAATTTGTAATTCGTCGTCAGCTTAGCTAAACTACCTAGCATCAGTGTATGGCATGATTATATCTATACCCTGCCCGTATGGCATATACGCTTTATATTACACCTAATAGAAATACTGGTCTCCCGAAAAACTGCTTTAATGTATATCCGAAACTACTAACTCGTAATCAAATGAGTCGTATCAGAAAACATAGTATTGATGAGTTAATGAGATAACGGCCAGACAATGTCTCTAATTTGTATATCTTTTCCATTTCTTGCTGGAGGGGGAGGGTGCTCCCCTACTTCGCTATTTCTCTTTCATTTCTTCACATTTCGCTCATTTTAGCATGATCAAGTTAAGCTTTTTTTGTGTTAAGTATCTAGCGGGAACGAGAACTGCTTTCTTTTTCCATTTGTGCGGATTAATTCGCATCACTACACTGATTTTGATTGAAATCTGCAAAATGTTTATCTGTCGTTTTCATTTTCAATTTACTATTGAAATAGAAAATAAACTGTAATATTCACTCTTCCGATGCCACCTTTTGTTTTTGGAGCATTTGGAGCTACCTATTCCTCATTTTTTTTGTCTTTCACTCACAATCAGTGGGTTAGTCAGTATATATGTTTCTTAATGTTTATCAAATTACACGTGTTCAGTGGGTTAGTCAGTATATATATTTCTTAATGTTTATCAAATTACACGTGATACCCAATCGTATAAGTTATTGTTTTACAAGTTTACCATACTTGAAATGGTCACCATGATTTAAATCAAAGAAAACCAACAACTGGAAGTTCAAAATTCCAGCTAAAACTATACTTACTAGAAATGGGACTAGTTTTACCACTAGCAAACTATTATTTCCATAATCCTGCATACGTTTGCATTTCAAACAGTAATCAAAAGTTGACTGTGTTCAGTCACTCACTGACTTGATTTTAAAAACAATCAACAGATTCTTCATTAAAAGTCCACATAACTGAAACAATATCAAGTTATTCAAATACACATTTCTTTGTTCTGTTAAATGCAGAATCGTGGAGAGTGACTGCTAGTAGTAGTAGTTTAGCATAACTTCGAGATTTGTGTTTACCCTCGGTGACATCTTCGGGGATGGTTTATTTAAGTGAGACCTGTATGGAACGGTAGACAACAGACTAGGAAATACATAGCTAAATCAGAAGTAACCCCAAAGATATCCGTTTTCGAGTCATCAGCAGACGCTATATTCACAGCTATTTATTTATTCTATGCTCACAGTCACGCTGCGATTGTACACCTATATCATCTGTGACCGTTGATCCAGCCAGCAACGAAGAAAGTCTTGGTCAGAGTAGTGACTCCGGATTCCAAGTTCCAAGGATGTGAATTTTACTGGAAAATGTATTTGGGGTAGAACGGTTAGGATGTAGCGCCTGGTGTCACGCTGGTGGAAGGAGACAGTCAACTGAAAGTCAAAATCCTGCATACATTATGAAGTTTCATTACCACCTCATGCATAAATGCATAAACCTGACATTAATTAGGAGCGGAGCGTTTTGTGTAAATGGACAGTTGCCAACTAGATAGATGCTTCATTGGCTTTGCTTTCTCTGTATGGCGCAGGATATGGGATTTAAAATACAGGCTAGCTCACTACAGGGTTTTGTACGAAACTTGCTTGATGGAAAGAATAAAGCCAATTTTAGTCGGAAACACACAACTCTGGATTACTTAAACAGGCACTGCCAGCTGGAGATTTGGTGGTATTTGTAAATTTAATGCGTCATCCTTGACAGATTTGGGCTGCTCGTTGTAAACACGAGAGAATGTAAAACGTAAAACCTAGTCTAGCTGAATTGGGTTGGAGCTTGGGTATGAATATTTACATTTATTATGTACAAATATGTAACGCATTGTTGAAATGATTTCAGGATTAACCCAATAAATATGCAGAATTCCTTGTGATTGCTCCGAGTCTGTTCAATGCCCTACTTTGATACTCCTGGAGTGTTAATACATATATCATTCAGCGAATCGTAAGATGATAAATATAGTTTACAGAATAGTATTTTGGCTCCCTAAGATGGTGTACTGAATTTCATTATTTTTTTGCTCTAATAAAAGAATAACCTCTGCGTGTGCGTGAGTGATAGACTGATTGTGAGCGTG
>JAANSN010005376.1:0-12586 GCA_036850665.1 Dicranocentrus wangi | reverse complement strand
ATGATGATGATGATGAATGTTATGCTATGTGAGGTGAAGGGGATGCTGAGACGTTTTCCACGACAAAGGTAGGCACCAGATGTGCAAGGAGGCAAGTTCAAGCTTCCATGTCCAGAAGGAATATTATCCCGTCGTCCTACGTGGAATGTCACTTTATTGCTTCATACAATTTCTTACTTACTTTACTTACTCTTACATATACGATATACGTACATACGTACTTACTACCTTTTTGCTGTTGTGATTCATTTTAGCTACTTCGTTTATACTTGTTTTATGCATGTATGTCGAATGTCGAGTGTCGGCGAAAAAGTTAAAGAGAGACGGAGAGTTTTATTATAGGTGGCAAGTATTAACAAGTGCTGTTGTGTGTGTGTGCATTAGGATTTAGGATTTTTTAATATAAAATATTTACACTATGTAAATACCTATAAAAAAAATAAGAGTAGGTACATCACTATACTATCGTATCCTGCATCCTCCTGCTGATTCTCCAGTTCTCTGGAGAGAGAGAGAGTAGAGAGATATATTGGTTATTAAGTAATTGTGCATCCAAGTCCAACGAGCGGAACAACGACGAAACAGGTGAGTAAAAAAAAAGTAAGACATAAAAGGGGATCGTTATATACGTTACGTATCATTAAATCTGATTTGTAAAATATATATCAATCATTATATCATGCGTGTGCAGTACGGAGTTAATTAGAGTGCGGTAGGAACAGTGTGACATCACATCATTGCCGCAGTAAAATGGTTCAATGCTGAATGTTAAATCTCCAGCATTCATGATTTCCGTACCGTCTGTCCGGATCTCTAGTGTCTGGATAAACTTTTTAAGTTTTTTATTGTTTGTTTTGTGGACTGCTGTGCTGACTAACTGTTGTGAGTTGATGATGTGATGTGATGAGTGTTGAGATTGGGAATGGAAGGAGAGGAGGACACACTACACACACATGTGATAAAAGAAAATGCGATTGTTTAGGGGTTTTCTGGTTTTGAATCTTTATATCTTCTGAAGTGTTCAGTTTCACAAAATATGACTAGTTGCTCATCTTAAAACTGTTGACTGTGGAAGGAGTAGATAAAGGTGAAAGGTGGTGATAGTCAATTTAATATTAATTTATTTTGTTAAATTTGTAATTAACTGACATCATGTCAGTGTATTACTGCCCTGCCGGATGGCATACGTGAGAATTTAAAATTATGTTGCTTCAAGTAGTAGGAGTACGGCTGGTTAAGGTATTGACACTTGACTTTTAATAAGGAGTGCTTTTCTTAGCCATATGGACAACGGCTGTTCAATGGCAATAGAAGAAATAGATACTCAACGAGTAACTGGACAGAAACAAATTCTTCGTTGTTACAGCCTTCATTGTCGTTACCGCTTTTATGTATGAACATCGTCATATTTGTGTAACCTAAAAACCAAACCAGGACTCCAAATGTTCCATCATCTGCTCTCTCCTCCTTTATTCCATGCTCAGCTTCTTATGTTGCATCGTCTTAGAATTAGTTTATTTTTCGGAGGGTGGTATTTATAATCCGTCTATTTGCCGTATACATTGCTGTTTTGAGTGTTGATTGACAGCTAAAAAGTATCATGCGTGTCATGTTACATGAGGCAGGGGATATTAAAAGGATTCAATAATTTTATGTGCATCAGTGAACCAGTATAGTGTAAGAATCGTTCATCTTCCGTGAAGTGTGGAATGGAAGCTTAAAAATCTTTGTCACATCTATTCTATAGATGAACGTTAAGCGTAAGCGTAAAAGCCATTGGCACCAGAAAAGGCACGCATATTACTTGTTTGCACTGCATGCTGAAATTAGGAATGGACTGATATTTTTAGTGAAGCACAGTAGTGTGACGAATAGGAGTTGTATTTGCCCTTGTCACTTGTATTCTTTCGTATTCATTTCATTCAATGTTAGCACAGGTGAAGGTTTAGGTTTATATTCCATTGTATTGACTCTATACAAGGTTTTTAGAGACGACTATTAGTATCATTTACCGTGCATCTGAAAAATCCGCAGGTGTCTGGTGCAAAATTTGGATCATTAACCCCCTGGTGTACTGATACGGACTGACGCGGAAAGCAGGGGATACGCAGCCTCCAACTGCTAAGTGATTTCGATACTTCAGTTACTTACCTGCGTGAAAGCAGTGTAACAGCCAATTGTAAAGTTTGTACTCCTCGTGGTGGTCCACGATTGCGGTGAAACAACTTGTGCAAAATGATAAGCTGAGATATACCAACTGTCATTGTAAGTACAATACTTCCGTATATTCCGTTAATACACTGGTGATAGACCACGTCACGCAATATGCCGACGTGCCTACACAATACCTATCTTTTCCTATATTTATATTAAATATTTAAAAGTTATTACAGAGAAATGATTTTTTTCAGGTTACCCTCCAAAAATTCCTAAGTTGTCGACGGCTAGTTCTGTTCACCATTAATTGCTCATTTCGTTCCTACTTTTGTATACCTCCTTTTAAAAAATGCCGAATTTCCGGAGTATCCCGTGGCTGATCACGGCGCTTTTGCATCTTTCCTCAGCATTTTATCTGCCCGGTTTAGCTCCTGTTAACTTCTGTCCAGCTGGACATGAAACAGAAACATGTCACGTAAGATATTATACAAACACACGCCACAACTAGTGACTTCCCACCCAGCCATAAATAATATGAATATTTTGATTTTAACAGCCAAAAATAGACCTGATGGTTAATCGTCTAAATTCAGATGAATCTGTGATCCCCTACGAATACCATTAGTAAGTACTGCAAACGTTATAATATTGTATAGTTAGTTTGAACTGAATTTTCCAAAATTCAAATTCGTTAAACGTGTATTACTCATTCGCAGCTTCGATTTTTGCACTGCCCCGCAAGAATTAGACAAAAGCCCGGTTGAAAATTTAGGCCAGGTAGTGTTTGGTGAAAGGATAAGACCATCCCCTTATAAGGTGGGTTTAAGAAAAAATAGAAAATGGCTTAATTTAAACTGACTAACTCACAATCAGTTTCATGTTACGTTTGCGTATTCTTCATTTACAGATCGATTTTATGAAACCAAATCAAGTTTGTAAAACTCTATGTAATAAAACCTACGATGGTTCGGATTCGGAATCTTTGCAACGACTTGCCATCATGAAAACTGGAATGAGCCTGAACTATCAACACCATTGGATTGTTGGTAAGTGCAGTCGACGCAATGCGATTATGATGCGAATTAAAATGATTGCCTACCTGCCTATATTGCACATAAACAATTGTGTACTAATGATTTTAACGTTTTTCCAGATAATATGCCAGTGACGTGGTGCTATATAGTTGACAAAGACCAACAACATTGTAGCACTGGATTTCCCATGGGCTGTTACATTGATCGAGATTCTCATATTAAGGACTCTTGTGGACTTATAGATCCGAAATACAGAACCGCCGATACGTACTACATATTCAATCACGTTGATTTAACCATCACGTACCACAGTGGAAAGTCAGCGGAGTGGGGTCAAATCTTTGGTCTTGGCTCTGGCAGAATCATTTGTTAGTAAATAAAAGCTAAGCTTTAGAATGCCACCAATATAGTACAAATGCATCTGTATGCTTATGGTTATGATGACTCTCTTAACAGCGGTGAAAGTAGACCCTAAGAGCATTAAACATGATCCTGCAAATCCAAACTGCGTGGATGCGGATGAACCTATGTCGATTCCAGGTCGAACTCTAAAATCTGGAGAAAAATATGTCGTAACGTACACTTACTCCTACAGATTCAAGGTATCGTTATGATCCAATTAATTTAAGAAGTTCTTTAGTGCCAATATTACACTGTTGTAAAAGAGCTAACAAATAATTTTTCGTACTTTGACAGGAGGATGAACGTACAAAATGGTCATCTAGATGGGATTACATTTTAGAGTCAATGCCTCATACCAACATTCAGTGGTTCTCTATCCTGAATTCATTGGTGATTGTTTTGTTTTTGTCTGGAATGGTGGCCATGATTTTGCTTCGCACCCTCCACAAAGACATTGCACGATATAACCAGGTAGGGATTATGCCGAGTTGTTGTGCAGAGTTAAAATTTAGTTGTGGATTAACATTTTGATCGTAACGTGATATGTGCATTCTGCTTTGTGAAAGAAGATCGACTCTGGAGAGGATGCACAGGAAGAGTTTGGATGGAAGCTTGTTCATGGAGATGTTTTTAGACCACCAAGGAAAGGAATGCTGCTTTCAGTGTTTGTAGGATCCGGTGTCCAGGTGTTGGCTATGACGGTGATAACGTTAGGTATGGAGCAAACGATAAAACGCACCACGAAATATAATATGTTATTTTCCTTTATGTATTTATTTATTTATTTCTTCAGTTGAATTTGAATTAAAATTTATTTTCAATTTATATTCTTTGTATAGCATTTGCATGTCTGGGTTTCCTGTCTCCTGCAAACCGTGGAGCTTTGATGACGTGTGCAATGGTTTTGTACGTGTGTTTGGGTACACCCGCTGGATACGTATCTGCTCGAATCTACAAAAGCTTCGGAGGCGAAAAGTGGAAAACAAACGTCCTTCTTACTTCAATGTTGTGCCCAGGGTACACTGAAAACTGATTAAATACATTCGTATTATAATCTATCCAAATGTCCAAAACATGAAAATTTGTCATTTTGAATTTCAGCTTTGTTTTCTCATTGTTCTTCGTAATGAATCTGATTCTCTGGGGAAACAAGAGTTCTGCCGCTATTCCTTTCTCAACCCTTCTTGCTCTCCTAGCTTTGTGGTTTGGAGTGTCTGTGCCTTTGACATTTGTCGGAGCATACTTTGGATTTCGTAAACGAACAATCGAACATCCTGTCAGAACAAATCAAATTCCTAGGCAAATTCCCGAGCAAAGTGTGTACACCCAAGCTTTCCCAGGAATTATAATGGGTGGGGTGTTACCATTTGGATGTATTTTCATTCAATTGTTTTTCATCCTCAATTCGATTTGGTAAGTAAGTCGGTTTGATGGAACGACGAAACTTGTAATGACACGATAGCCTACTAATTTTAATTTGTCATGCCGAATGAAAATTACAAGAGACTTATCGATCGATATATATTGTTTTCTTTGCAGGTCTAGTCAGATGTACTACATGTTCGGTTTCCTGTTCCTGGTTTTCGTTATTTTAGTCATTACATGTTCTGAAACTACTGTCCTTCTCTGTTATTTCCACCTTTGTTCTGAGGTTAGAATAGGAGTAAATTATAAATTACCTATCAATGCACTGCAGCGTGAGATATGATCAATACACAGCTTTATTGGTCAATTATTGTGAGTGTGGAAAGAGCGAAATGTTCTGATTCCCATGATTAATGAAAATATCTCTCAAATCTCTAGGATTACCGTTGGTGGTGGAGAAGCTTTCTTACTAGTGGATTCACCGCATTTTACCTTTTCTTGTATTGCGTCCATTACTTCTTTACAAAGCTGAACATCGAAGGATTTACTTCAACACTGTTGTATTTCGGTTACACGATGATTATGGTTTTTCTCTTCTTTTTACTCACAGGTTAGCTTGGTTATACCATACAACAATCATTTTTAATGGATGGCTCCACTTCCTGAATTTAATCAATGCAATTGTTTTTATATTTAGGAACCATTGGATTTGCAGCGTGCTTCTGGTTCGTTCGCAAAATTTACAGTGTAGTTAAAGTTGACTAGCATTGTGCTACTTCGTTCGCTCCAGCATCTGTAACGTTTGCAATTTGAAACTGTTAACAAAATGTGAAGAGGGGTAGAAGCAATTTCTTGCAATGTGATCGTCGCTATCAATCATGATCTATTTATTTCTTAATCATTAATTCTATTCAATTGTTTGTACATTATTTTGATACACATCTACTAATAACTTTGAAATTGGCCCGTGAAGGTGCGCACAATTTGTGTCAACTTAATAAAATTAAAGAAAATGTAAGCATTAGCCAAAGCGTGAAGATGCACAGGAAAGAGAAATTGTCAACTTTTCTGGATGTCTGACCCAGTCATGATGATTAATGAAATCAGTTTTAACAGGACAAAGTTGAATTTGTCGTTTGTCTTTAATATGCAACTGCAACATATTTAATGGAATCCATTCATGTATCTTACAGTATAACAGCTTAGCCATACTAGTATATTATTATTGTTGTAAGTAATGTTACATACATATTACCTTTATTATAGTTATGTAAAATGCAATATTAAGTAAAAGTAAGATATATCATTCTTATTCTCGATCGATACTATTTACGTGTATATGAATAAAAACGAAGCTGCTTATGTACTTATCTAACTCCTAAGAAATGTCTACTGGTGCATGTCCAACATGGTTGACTAAATCATCTAACATTTGCATTTTGCATCCATCACTTCACTTTTCTACAACTTCATCTTCAAGTTTGTGTCATATTTCATGCAATAGCTTTAACCGTATATCCTGTGCTAAACTAAACAATTTGAACAGAAGTCATACGAGATGCGGCTCTACCTATTTTTCCAGTATCTGCTGGTGTAAAAGTTGAAGAGCATCAATTCACAATTACGGTGTGTAGGTATTATGATTGAGGGATTACATAAATTATAAAACCCTAAGTTCGTTACCATTTTAAACCTTACTTTCTAGATCGATTTCCTACAGCAGTGTTGGTTCAATAGACCAAAACATTATCTCTCAATTACACCATCTCTGAATGAATATCGCTGAGTTATGACATTTTTGGTTTATTTATGGGTACGCGATAACTTTTCGAATCCATGCAAGATGCGCTGAACCACAATGGGATATTTTTTAATATTTTTAAAGTGCAAAAAGCACCTGAATATTATATATCAAATATTCACATGCAGCATTGATTTTTCCCATGCTGCTGGTGTGACACGCATGCTAAGTTCATCCTTGGAAATTTCGAAAGCATGCACTGCAGACACATGAAATAGAAGTTAAATGACTCTTTTCATTCCAACAAAACAAGTCCAACAAAACAATTCTATTTCAGGTTTAACCTTTGATGCAGTAACACTTCTGTTACTGCTCTGCTGGTTAAATGTAGATTAGATGAAGGGTTCCCCTACAGTTCAGGAGACTCATCATGAGGACAACGCCAATAACTGTGGTAAGAAAGAATCATTTTTCATAGTTTCACTGTATTTTGGTATGCATCTAACCTTTGGCTGAAAAACTTGTACTTTTTGGGGTATTTAGATACTCATGCTCTGGACAACGCAGAGACTGACACAAGGTACTCTTCCCATCAGCTTTCTCTTGTCACTTCCACCACCTCCACCAACCCAAAAAGTCCTTTCTACATATACTCCATTTCCAGCCTCTTCGCCCAACCCATTTGTTCAGCATAACAATGTCCAATCTCAAGAGCTCAAACTTCATAAATTAGGGCATTCAACTTTTGTCTCAACGTACAGCGGCGACGGTAGCAGACACCACGTAATTCCGATAAATGACCAGCAATCTCCTGTACAACGGAAGCCAGACGCCCATGCTCACAAATCTTTACATTTATCACCGGAGCAAGAATCAGTTTCAGCAACAAACCATGGGCCAGCGCAAAAAACTCCATCATACCATCAACCAGTCCCTCTCACATTTCCCCCGTCGTCCCCATCCGGCTCATCATCATCATCAGATTCGTACAATTTGCCAAAAATTATATCCCTTCCCCCTTATCCATCTCAACAGCTCCCGCAGTCGTCTGCATACTCCACATCAAGCTCATCTTATTCATTTTCCCAAGGATTTAAACCAATCTACGGCCCACCAAAAACTACCAAAATTGTCCGACACGTGTCAGTCTTTGTTGCTCCACCTCAGGATGCATACAGCTCCCAAAACAGGCCAAAAATACGTATACAAGGAGATGCAGAAAAACACGTAAACATCATCTTCATCAAGAATCCCGAGCGGAGTGGTTCCGAAGCCGGAGCTGAAATAGAGTTGCCGCCAAGCCCAGAAGCCAAGACCTACGTGTACGTTTTAAATAAAGGTCAGGACGGGAACGGGCTCGGAAACATTGTTGTAAATACTCCGGAACCTCCAAAATACAATCCTCCAGATGTATACTTCATACGGTATAAAGACGGTCAAAATCAACAGGGTCAGCACCAGCAGCAGCAGTATGGAGCCGCCCCAACTCCGTCAAAGGAGCACCAGCCTTCCGCTCAGTACGGAGCCCCATCAAATCAAAATTTTACTTACACGCTCCCATCCTCCCTATTACCCACGTCATTGTCAAGACTGAGTAGCAACACGACCAGCAATAGCTTCAACAACAACACTATTAGTATTAATTTGTCTAGTGCTGCTGGTGGCACCAAAGCAAACAAGAATGCCCTCGCGAATGATGACTACGAGAAGCGGGCCGAGTCCCATTTCCATCTCCATAATTTAAATTACTTTACTTCACATCATTCCCAGAAGGAGCAAAACAAAGCGGAGGAGGAGAAGCACAAGTTCCACGAGTTGGAGTTGAAACAAGGGAGAAAGAGTAGTCATCAGGCAGGATTGTATTCTGAAGTATCAAGGGACATTAGCAGACTGAAGGATGACGATGATGAGAATGAGGAACTTGGAAAAGCAAAGCAGCACAACAAGAGGGAGCAGAAGAATGCAGCCGAAAGTAAAGCGAGTTTGTTACAAGGGATTGCCACAACCACTTTGGCACCACCACCACCACCACCACCTCTAGCCAAATATGAAACTATGCAGGACATAATCGGCGAGGAGAAGAGGCTATCAGTGCACAATAATGGAACTAGTGGAAGTAACGGTTCTTTTGGTGACAATAATGCAAACATCAGAAACAGCATCATTGGCGATGACACCAGAGTGCTGACTAAGCCCAATCTTACGACTCTCGTATCCGGGGATTTGGAGGAGAAAGGGAGTACTCGTAATGTTTCAGGGAGGCCTGATGACTTTCGTCCTTACAAGTATGCTCCTGCTATGGGCTATAACTATTTTGGTGTTATTGGCTATAAAATTGTTGACTAAGAGGAAAGAGAAACAACAGAAAAAGGCGACACGAGTCAGTTCCAGCAATGGCTCGTATCGAATAGATTGTCAGCATTATCGCCACGAGTCCTATTTCGACACTAGTTTTTATTTGTAGCACGCGGCAGTTGATTCGCAGCATCATAATCATGAATGATCATTGATCATATTAATCTGACCTGACAGGAACGCAGTCCAAGAAATAAAAGAAAAAACATCACGTTGAGCAAGATCATTTTTTCTCCAAGTTTTATTTTAACAGCTTTGACGTTTTGGCTGGTTCACACAACTCAAAATATCGTACATAATATATATTTGTTTCATGCATGCCTGGTCACGGTAGTGGTTCTTGAAAATAAACGGTGTGAACCACAGAATAATTTAATGATGTCAAGCAGTCTTTCATGGTGTGACGATTTTATATAACCCTAAAGATATGGATAGTGAAATGGTTGATTGTATACATATAATAGATGTTTTTTAATAAAATAAAATCTCTACACTTTAAAATGACTAAACTCTTATTGAGAATCCAGATAAAACAACATTGGGGTTACTTGATACAAAATAGCAGAAATATAATATTTTTTCATTTGCTCATCTTGACTGACACTGACTAGCCATGATAATAAGAGCCATTTAATAATAGCTGTTTTTCAAGCCTTAATTAGCAATATCTATTATCTTTTACACAAGCGACTGACTTTGGAGCAAGAAGCCTGTCGGCCCGGTTTCTCGACTGCATCCACAAAAACTTTTTTCTCATGAGACAACTTTAAACTTGCTAAAAGTTAGCCAAGCCAATGTCTAGACATTCTGGATCTCTGGCTAAATGAATTTCTGGAAAGGGCCCAACTGGAAATTGCGATTTTTTTGCTGGAAAAGAAAGGCAACTAAAATGCATGTGGCAGAGAGCATTAATAAAAAGCAGCCTGCAGGAATGTTACTATCAAGAGGGAAAATGGTCTTTTCATTACATGTGCAAAGTTTGAGACACAAATGGGAAGTAACGCGAACTCGAAAGCATACATCAGCATCATCTCCAGACGGCGAAATTAATTTTTTAGCGTACTGCTACCCTATGGTGTTGGGTGTTTTGGAGGAAATGAGAAGGATGTAATAGTAATAGATTTGCGGATTTGTCCAAGTTTTTCCTTTTTCCATTTTATTCATTGTATCTTGCGTTGATGTTTCAGCAATTCTTGCAAACATTTTGGTTCTCTGAGGGGCATCTGGTGTAAAAAGTAAAACAATGGCCATCAATTATCTGTCAGTGCTCCACTTTACAACTCCAGTGACGTCTGGTATTGGTATTACTTACCTATATTTTGCAAGGTCTATTGCCAGAAAACGAGTCCCAGTCCGACATAAATTTAATTACTCATAAGAAGAAATTAAATATAAAAGCAATAAAGGGGAATCATCTTGCAGATTATAATGGTGAAACAGATACAAGGTTTTTATTCAGAGTATTTCAACTCGCATATATTATCATTGCAACACATTTGTTATGGATTACACGACCTCAAAAATGTTTTATAATAGTTGGATATAAGTTTTAAAATTAGGTTATTTTCACAACATGGACTACATGGGATTATTTTATTTACAAATGGACTTTACTTCAAATAAGTACTGCGG
Source organism: Dicranocentrus wangi (assembly GCA_036850665.1). NCBI lineage: Eukaryota > Metazoa > Arthropoda > Collembola > Entomobryomorpha > Entomobryidae > Dicranocentrus > Dicranocentrus wangi. The sequence goes on along the minus strand of JAANSN010005376.1, from coordinate 1,900 downwards.
TTGTATGGATATAAAATTAGTATCATTTTCGAATTTCCAGTTACACGTGGGGGGACTGAATGAATGAAATTTATTTTTGGTTTGTAATTATTTTTTTTAGTATTCTTAATCATTTACAAGAGCTCTAGTAATGCAATTGATTCGAATTCAAAGCCAATTCGTTCGTATTCAACAGGAAAGTTGGTATAATGTTGGCTTATTCATTTATAACTCCCAACTTTTCCGCTCAAGAGACGAATCTATGTAGTTATACAAAATAAGACATTTATACAATTTTAACAGGTTTAATATGCTTAATTATTATTTTGTGTGCAGCTCATTCCCATCATCATCGTCATCAAGCGAATTAGTGGTTGAGATTTCTACAATAAAAGAGCGTATCATTAGTTTGTAACAGAAACTTGCTAGTTTGTTTGTTCACAATTAAATATGTGAATATGTATGTAATTAAAACTAACAATTCCACAAATTAAGGTAGGGATGATGCGTAGTAGCCCGTTAAAATTCATCCATGAAATGGTTTAACCATGAAAAACACGAAACGTCTCTTGAAGAATAATAATTATATGTATATATGTAATGTGTCTTACTCTAAACAATATACTTTCCATCGCGTAATTAAGCTTCTTCATGTTTTCCATCCAGTCTCTTGAAGTGTTTCCGCTAGATTTTCCTTTTGTTTTTAGATGCTAAAATCCGGTGGTGCAAAATTCCCCGTAGTGTCCTGCCTAATGAGCCTCCTCACATGTCTGAGAATCAAGGATCTTTTTTCGACTTCGGAAGTAAAAGCTTGTCGTTCATCGTCGGACTCCTCTTGAGGATCCTTTGACTGTGTGAACGTGTCTGATGTACTCTCCCAGCCCCAATTATTCCGCTTCTTAGTCCCCGACAGAGAATTATCGTCATCATCATCACCATCCTCCACACCCTGTCCACCTTCAAGCCCAACATAGTCCTCATTAGTATCGCTAAAACTGTTGGAATTATTGATATCATCGTCCTCATAGTCCTCGGTGCTCCCGTGAATGACCTTGCTGGATCTATGAGAGTTAATTTTCGATAATGATGGTCGCATCCCCATCATGAGCCCATTGCTGCCTTTGTTATTCCTGTGATTGCACGAGTTGCTCCTGTTCAGCTTATTTTTCGCAATAATGTCACAGTTGCGGTGGCAGTTCATGTTGTCACTGTTTTGCTGATTTTGCTGCTGCTGCTGCTTGCAGTAATTGGCTTTATTATTCTGCTCTATTAAATACGTCATGAAAATGGAAGCGGGGAGTGAGATCTGACGCTTGAACTGTTTCGTTGGGTGTTTCAACATTTTCCTCGAAATCGACTCGGCTTGTGGTTTTGCCTCATTCGTTTTACCTGGTGGCGGTGGTGGTGGTGGCGATGGAGTGTCAACTTTGGCACGGAATGAGCTGTCAAAATGTTCTTTGCAGCCAAATGAGCCATTTTCCTCGTCTTGAATTACAGGATTCGCATTAGCAGCTTTTTGCTTAGTTTCTACCATGATCAACAACTCTTTGCCTGATTCACCACCACCACCGCCGCCGTCACCACGTTCCCTGCCGATTTCTGGGATTTCATCATCATTTTCCCCTTTTATTAAGCCAGGGGCATCATCACCACCACCATTGCTTTCAGAGAATGTGTTTGTAATTGGGATGGAGTTACAAATGGTGTTTTCGCCTTCGTCCTCAACAGTGCTGCTGAGTGACTGTTGAAATGCATCTTCCTCGCTATCCCCTTTGCTAAGAGTACAGCCACTGCTGCCGTGCTGATGCTGCTCACTTACTTGAGTTAAAGGATCCGATGATGAGACAGCTGAAAAGTGATCATCATGTTCTAGATCACCCCCACCGCAAATTGTTGCTGCTGAGTTGGAAGCCGAAGATGA